>JAVXUP010001295.1:0-251547 GCA_033070095.1 Escallonia herrerae
TCCCTATCCGACAACACCCGCAGACATTCCGCCCCGAGCTCGAATTGAAAATCAAGCAAGAGATTGAACGCCTCCTGCAGGCAGGCTTCATCGAACCTATCACTCACCCTATTTGGCTGGCTAATGTCGTCCCTGTACAAAAGAAAATGGCCAAGTCCGCGTCTGTATTGACTTTCGGGACTTGAATAAGGCGTGCCCCAAGGACGAGTTTCCACTACCCAATATCGACATGCTTACGGAGGCCGCCGCCGGATATGAAACTTTATCTTTCATGGATGGGTTCGCAGGTTATAATCAGATTCGCATGAACCCCGACGACAGCGCCAAGACAGCCTTCCGCACTCCTATGGGTAATTTTTGTTGGAAAGTTATGCCTTTCGGCCTCAAGAATGCGGGTGCTACGTATCAAAGGGCTATGACAGCAATCTTCCATGACATGATACACCGTACTGTGGAAGACTACGTCGACGATCTTATTATCAAATCCAAGAAGGAAAGTGATCACCTCACCGACCTTCGAGCGGTCTTTGATCGTTGCCGCCAGTATAACATGCGGATGAATCCATTGAAATGTGCCTTCGGCGTCTCCTCCGGCAAGTTCCTCGGCTTCTTGGTCAGTCGACAGGGCATCGACGTTGACCCTTCGAAAGCTGCCTCCATCCAAGAAATGCCCTCCCCCAAGAACACAAAGCAACTGAAGAGCTTCCTCGGCAAGGTCTCTTACCTCCGACGCTTCATACCCGCGCTGGCCGAGCTCATTACGCCATTCCAACACTTGACGCGTAAAAGCGCACCATGGAATTGGGGTGCGCCCCAACAGCAAGCATTTGAACGAATTAAGGCGGTCCTCATGTCACCGCAAACCATGGTCGTACCACAACGGGGCATCCCACTCCTACTCTACCTGACTTCCACACCCAGATCCATCGGGGCTTTGCTTGCCCAAGAAGTCGAAGGTGTCGAGCGTCCTGTTTATTACCTCAGTAGAGTGATCAGGGGACCCGAAGCCAACTACTCCGAGCTCGAGAAACACTGTCTAGCCTTGGTGTACGCCTCGCAGAAATTCAGACATTACTTTCTAGCGCACCAGATCACACTCGTCACCAAGGCTGACCCACTCCGTTACATGCTTACGCGTCCCGCCCTGTCTGGTCGACTCACACGTTGGTTGTTGCTATTGGCCGAATTCGGTTTATCTATCAAGAATCCTACAGCTCTGCGGAGCCAAGCACTTGCAGACCTCCTGGCCTTCTTCCCACGCCAACAATATGAACCGACCTCGGATCAACTGCCTGGGGAGGAGACAGCCCTGATCACCGACATCGATGAACTGTGGACACTTGAATTCGACGGCTCTGCCACTAGCAAAGGTCCCAATGGCACACCCCTCCGGCAAGGGGGTGCCGGCATAGTCCTCCGGGCACCAGACGGTGTTACCACTTCACTATCTTTCAAACTTGCATTCCCGGTGTCTAACAACGAAGCTGAATACGAGGCACTTGTCATTGGCCTCATGCTTGCCGTCAGTATGGGGGCTAAGGCGCTGTGTGTGAAAGGAGACTCAAAGTTGGTCATGAAGCAGGCGGACGGAGAGTTCGCGGTCAAAGAACCAGCCTTGGCACCTTATCGTGCCTTGGTGCAACACTTGGAAGGAAGACTCGGCCATGTCCAGTATGAACATCACAATAGGTGCCACAACAGACATGCGGACAGCTTGGCCACGATCGCGTCAAAGATAGAAGTCGATGGTGAACAACGGATGCTAACCATCGTCAAGAGAATGGAACCATGCACAGCACTGAACCTAGTCCCGAGGGACGTTACTGCGGACGATTGGAGGCAACCGATTATCGACAAACTTAAAGCGCCATCTCTTGCTCATGCCTCCACCCTTACAGACTTTTCAATGATGGGAGATGTCTTATACAGGCGGTGTCCCGGAGGCACTCTAGCCAGATGTTTGGCCCCGGAAGAGGCAAAGCACAAATTACAGCTCGGCCACCAGAAGTGTTGTGGCCTCGACGGTCCCCCTCTATATCGTCGCCTCCAGCGTATGGGCCTATATTGGCCATCCATGGCCAAGGACGCCTCGGATATACAAAAGGACTGTCCCGAGTGCTTGTATGCACCTGACGGTGCAGAAGCTCTTGTCATTGACATCGAAGGTGACTGGCGCCAGCCTTTCATCCAGTACTTATCCCACGGGATTCTACCACCTGACCGCGGCTCAGCACGATCCATCAAGCGCAAGGCAGTCAAGTATTTTGTGACGGAAGGCGAGTTGTTTCGCAAGGGATTTTCGGGACGCACCCTGCGATGCTTGCAGGGTGCCCAAGTAGTCAAGGTCATTAACGAAGTACACAATGGTGATTGTGGTGAACATCAAGGCTCCCAGAAGCTGTATGCAGAATTACTAAGATTGGGGTATTATTGGCCGACTATGGAATCCGACTCCATCTCTCATGTCCGACGCTGCCAACCCTGCCAGCGGCACGCCGACAGGATACACACGCCAGCATCCGACTTGCGCATGATCTCAGCCCCGTGGCCATTTCATTCTTGGGCCCTCGACCTCATCGGCCCCATCCACCCGCCATCCAGACGCCATTCCTGGATCATGGTTGCTACTGAACGCTTCACGAAGTGGGTCGAAGCCGTACCTCTGCGGAGAGCCACGGGAGGTGCCGTTTCTAACTTCTTACGTGACGTCATCTGTCGTTTCGGCATCCCTCGATGTATTATATCTGACAATGGCATGCCATTCATTAATCGAGAGGTTCGAGCTCTCATGGAAGGGTACAACATCAGCCATGCTACATCAACTCCCTATTACCCGCAAGGTAATGGTCAAGCTGAAGCTTCCAACAAGACTCTGCTCCGAGTATTATCGCGAATGGTGCATGACACCAACCGGTCATGGTCCGAACAACTGAATCTGGCACTCTGGGCCTACAGAACATCCCTGCACACAGCGACAAAGGCCACGCCCTTCTCTCTCGTCTACGGGGACGAGTGCGTGGTACCTGCCGAGATCGCAGTACCATCGGCTCGACTTTCTCTAAGCAGCGGTCTCGGAGATGAAACAGCCCGGCTGGCGACACTTGACGGCCTCGACGAACGACGAGCCACGGCCCTGCGCCGCATGAAGAAATATCATGAGCAGCTCACGAAAGCTTATGGGAAGACCGTCAAGCCACGCTCATTTATCGAGGGTAACCTTGTTCTTCAAGCCGCCAAACATGTACGAGCCAACATGTCAGCTCCTAAATTCACGCCAAACTGGGAGGGCCCTTTCACGGTGCACGAAGCCCGCACTAATGGCTCATACCTCCTGCTCAACCACGACGACGGTCAGATCTCGGCCCCCATCAACGGCCGCTACCTGAAGAAGTATTATGTTTAGTCACGGCAATGTTCCCCCAGCCCTATCCGCCCGCATCATAGTACTCGCTCTCATAGCATTTTTGTACATGCGACATTGCTTGCAGACTTGTAATTTTTTTTGATCTGTATAGCATTCTACGCTACTCATGTAATGGCATTTTGTCCCATGTCCTATCAATACAAAGTCATGCTGTTACCTCAGCTTCTGCCTAGCTGACACTCATTTTCAACCTATTGCTTCCTAAGTCACTTTCTACGGGCGGGAAAGGGAGAACATTCACAGGTGACCAAGATGCGCAAGACTTTCAAACACAAAAAAAAAGAGGAGCAACCGAACACAACATGCAATAAGCCAAGATCATCAAAATATATACATATACATCAAACGTTTACTAGCCATCGTTAAGCGCTACAACTACAGCAAAGTAACATACAAGCTATGAAAGTCTAGACAACAGTGATGCAACTGGGTGGGAGCTGAATGCCTGAAGTGCCTCCCGCTCTGCTTGTAGCTCTGACCATCCAGCATCAAACTCGGCCTGTTGCCTCAACCGTTCTGACTCTCGCCCATCCACCTCACCTCGCCGCCTCTGTAGATCGGCCAACTGCCTCTGCAAGTCGACGAGCTGCCTCTCTATCTCTGCTACCTGCATGTCAATCCCGGCCAACTTTGCGGTAATCTCTGACCGCTCCGCCTCTAACCCTGTACGGCGCCGCTCCAGCAACATCTCCCGCATGACCACGACTGCGCGCCTCTCATCCATCTCATGGCTACCGTTCCTCGACCTAAAGAAATCTGCTAGCCAGTCCAGCTGCATGCCTAGTGATGTGAACGGAGCGAACTCTGAAAGCGACCGAGCAACGAACTCTGCAGTCCAACCTGTCGACGGCACACTAGCAAACGGCAACAACCACTCCATAAACCTGGCAGACACCCACATCCGTAGTACTGGGTTCTCTACCCCCACCCTCTCGAATGTCTGCGGGAACGCTGCCTTCACCTATTCTAACCAGCGCACCGTCTCCGCCGGTAACTGGAGTCCCCCCCAAGTCGCCACATCCACCTGACCGCTCAAAGATCCTCTACTCATCTCTCCGGCTGTCGCGCCACTGCCGCCCGCTGCAGAAATCTCCGACATCCCACCAGCCCTCTACGCACCGATCGTGGCTGAATGCATCGCCAGTAGAGTAGCGCCAACCTCAACCACGGACTCCGGCAATGTGTCGTGCCGTCGCGCCACCCCAGCCTGAACCGGTGTCTCCTGTTCATGAACCAGGGCAGCAACCACGGGCTCGGGCTCCGCCGTATCACCATCATCACCTCCCATAACCTGTGTCTCCATGCCTGTCCACCAGTCCTCGTCAATATCAAACATCACTGTATCGCTCCCCTCTCCGCCGTATAGTGCCCCCACCGTTTCCTCAGTAACAGGCAATGGACTCACCCTCCTCGTCACACCGGCCGCCAATATCTCAACGGCCTCAGTCTCATCACTGTCAGCTGATCTGCCGGCCTCGGCTGCCATAGCCTCCTCGCCTTCGATTTCGGTCTCGGCCTCGCTACCCTCCGCGACCGCCTCTTCCTCGTCCCCCTGGCAAAACCGCTGTCAGTTCACAAATTATGATCAATATGCAAACCATATTCATACGACAAAAGAAGGGACATAAGCAAACCTCAGAGTCTAGCTCCTCTAATGCGTCGTGCGGCCTCTTCGCCCTTGATATGTGTGGGGCAGATGTACCGGCACTAGCCTGACGCGCTGTCTCCATCATCCCCACTCGCAATGCCGATAAAGGGCCTTGCAGGGCCCCGGCACCCTCGGCACCTCTACAATAAGCTCCTCTCCGCGGTCCTCCCCTGGGGCAGCATCCCCCGGCTCTCCGGCATCCTCCTCCGCCTCCCTCTCCAAGCTCTGAACAGAACTCTCGGTCACTAGTGACAGCATCCCGCATTGCCTCGCGACTATGGCCGATATCAGACTCAGGGCTCGGTCGCATGCAAACACATCTACCTGTCGACGTGTGCCTGATGGCTGTGCCAGCCATCCGGCCCAGCTCCCTCGCAGCTGCTCCCACCAATGTGCATAATCCGCTATCACCGCCCCTGCTACTTCTGTCCCTGGCTGCCTCCACTCTGTCGTCGGTGCCGGCCACTCGCGGGCTCTGTCATATCGTGTGTACCCAAAAGCCGTCGCCACACTCCAAGGGCTGTCATAACCGCATGGGGGCTCTAAGTCATACCCGAATGCCAACGACAGATGGTCCGGGCTATACCTCTCCACGTAATAGCAGCACTCGGCGGGCTTCCCGCCATCATCTGTCAACACCGGGAGCCAGCCGGGAAAATACGCAACCAATAGCGCCAGCTGTCCTGGCACTAACTCGCCTCTCCTGCTCAGATCCGTCGTCACCTCCTGCACATGCAGCCATGGCGGCGTACCATATGACGCATGCATCTCCATATAGGGCCGTCGCTCGCATTCCTCCCGTTTGTCTAGAATCTGTGCCAACGGACACCCCGGCCTCCTGATGCCTGCCCAAGCAAATGCCCGAGACCTGCTGCACCATAACGCTACCTGCCGTGACCTGCCTGGATGGGTCACTGTCCCCATCGTCGGTGACGGATGTGCGAGTGGATATCCATCAGGCCGGTACCCTGGAAAGCACTCGTACAGATACCTCTACAAGAACATCCAGTCCACGTACTTCGCCACCTGATACCGACCATATGACCGCTTCACGTCATTCACGAACTGATCTAGCCGCGAATATAACGTGCCCAAATACACCGGAGCCAAGCCGACCCGCCTTCCCTGCGCCATCCGAATGGCCAAGGGAAACACCCTCGGGGAAATGCCATCCTCAGGTGTCCCCTCGAACACAAACCTGCAAGCAACGACCGACAACATATATCAATTTGACGTTCTACATGGCAAGCAGGACATACGATATATTCACGCATAATCACATGACAGTACGAAAATTTACCTAGAGAAGAACATAGCCAAAAACGCCACCAACTCGTACTGATCGTTGCCATAATACGGCCCCATCACGAACTGGGCAGCATTGCCCAACCTCTGACCTGTCCTCGCCTGCGGCGTACCGTAGAACTGGCGCAGCCACCCGCCGTACGTCCCCTTTCGGTGCTTCTTCGTCTCAGCTAGGATGTCTAGTAGCTGTGTTTGCAACAGTCGCTCCTCCCCACTCAACCGGGTCACCCACACATCCACCTCCCCGTGTATCGGCAGCCCTGTCAGCATCAGCACATCGAGTAACGTCAGCCTGATCTCTCCGGACTCGGTCACGAACGTATGCGACTGCGATTTCCACCTTGCCAGCAATTGGGTCATCCCTGGTGTATCCCTATATAACTCCAGTCCCCTCGCCGTGATGTCAATCACCGGCAATAGCCCCAGTGCCTGCAACATCTGCGCCCTCTCTGGCGTCTCCACCATATGCTCACACCAAAAGTCCCACCCTATCGGCATCGCGCCATGGCCCTTGAACACCATGGGTGACCAAGGTATATCCTCTCTCTCAATCAACAATGCCGGTACATACCTCGGCGACATCACAGGCGCCGCCTCCCAACTCGGCGCGCGCAGATATGGTGACGACAACCGAGGCTCCTCTCCCATCGACGGACCACCCCACGGTGTCATGAACGCTCCGTCGGCCACCCGGATGGCCAACTCCCTCCACATCTCCCGATCCGGCACACACGGCGCTACTCCCCTCACCCCCAGCAATGTGTTTGTCTTATCCGACTCCGGATTGTAGGACCTCCTACCGCCATCGTCAAAGGTCAATGGCACTGCCGCCTCGCCGCCCACCGCTGGTATGGCCTCATCGACTGGCGGCGCCGGCACATGTATAGTCGTCATACCCCGTGGCGGTCGCGATGTACCCGCCGCAGCCCCTCGCGGCTTCGCCCACATCTTCTGCCAAACTTTCTTTGCTGCTGGCGTCGCTCCGGGCTGTAAGATTAGGACTTGGGCCTGTCGGACACCCTGCGTGGCCGACCCCCCTTGCATGGCTGACCCCCCTGTGCGGCCGACCCCCCCTGTGCGGTCGACCCCCTCCTCTCGGCCGACCCCCCCTGTGCGGCCGACCCCCTCCTCTCGGCCGACCCCCCTCGCGTGGCCAACCCCCCTTGCGCGGCCGACCCCCCTCGCGTGGCCGACCCCCCTTGCGCGACCGACCCCCCTCGCGTGGCTGACCCCCCCTGCGCGGCCGACCCCCCTTGTGCGGCCGACCCCCCTCCCCTCGCTGAGCCACCGACCTCTCCTCTCGACCGACCCCCTGGCCCCGACGACCCCTCGCCCCCTTCCGCCTCTTCTCTCACCATCTCTTCTCTCTCTCTCTTTCTCTGGCTTTTGTTGGCACAAATGGTGGTGCCTCCCCCCTCCCCTTCCTCTCCTTATATAGGGGTGAGCCAAGATGCAATCTTGGCCCCTCATCTACCTTCCCATCCTTTCGCGCTCCCTTTCTTTTTTTTTTCTTTTTTTTCCTTTTCTTTTCTTTTCTTCTTCTTTCTCTTTAACTTTTTTTTACGTTCCCGTCTGCCGGCGCCTCGCCGCAGTTTGTCGCCCACACACAGTCGCCACAATGACCGTCGTGCGCACCCGCGCGCCACCTCTACGGCCTTTGTCGCACGCACTCACATGACAACTCCGAGACCGGCCCCGTCGGCAGCGTGCCGTTTCCTCGATCCACGTCGCCCGTGTTACCTCATCGCGCTCTCTACAACGCGCGCTCAATGCCAATGGTCACTTGATGCTCGTCACCGACCGTGCACAATTGCCACGACGACATCACTAAGTATAGCCTCGCGACGTTCGTCGCCGCAACATCTTCATGATGCGTGCCCCCGGCACCAAGTATTGACCCCGTGACGCTCGTCACCGCGCCCATGCGCAACAATCATGATACAGGCCTTTGGGCATCACACTTATTCACCACACCGTGCGCCCCCGCCATGGACGTGGAACCTGCTTCGACCCACTCTCCGGAGAGTGCGGCATTCTGGGGGCTCCGTTCGTAGCGCTCCAGCACGAGGACCCCTCCCTGCGGGACGGGCTGTATGCCATCGCCGGCTCAATCAAACTGCGGCATGGGCTGAGCGCCATCACGGGCTAGCGCCATCGCCGGCTCAATCAAACTGCGGCATGGGCTGAGCGCCATCACGGGCTAGCGCCATCGCCGGCTCAATCAAACTGCGGCATGGGCTGAGAGCCATCACGGGCTAGCACCATCGCCGGCACAATCAACTACGGGATGGGCTCACAACCTTGAAGCCATCACCGGCACAATCAACTACGGGATGGGCTCACAACCTTGAAGCCATCGCCGACACAATCAACTACGGCATAGGCTGAGCGCCATCACGGGCTAGCGTCATCGCCGGCTCAATCAAACTGCGGGACAGGCTGTATGCCGTCGCCGGCTCAATCAAACTGCGGCATGGGCTGAGCGCCATCACGGGCTAACGCCATCGCCGGCTCAATCAAACTGCTACACGGGCTTAACGTCATCGCAGGCTCCATCACCAGGGACCCTGGCCCCCATAGCAGGATGGGCCGTAACCACATCGTTTATGCGTGCGACGCCCGCTCGGGTTGCCCCTCCGCGCACGCCACACGCAGGGGGCTTATGTTCATACCCTATTCTGGTCGCACCCCAGGACCCATTAAGGGACCCACTTTGCACGACACATCGCCAAGTCAGCGGTCAACTTTTCAATCGCACCCCAGGACCCGTTAAGGGACCCACTTTGCACGACACATCGCCCAGTCAGCGGTCAACTTTTCAACGCTCGAGAGCCGGTCAAAGCAACGCATGCTCAAGTCACATGAACCATTCGTGAAGCGACCTCGGCGTGCCTTCCACCTGGGGGGTCGGCCACCCTTGGGGGTCGGCTACCCCAGGGGGTCGGCCACCCTTGGGGGTCAGCCACCCCAAGGGGTCGGCCACCTTGAGGGGATCGGCCACCCCAAGGGGTCGGCCTCCCCTGGGGGGTCGGCCACCTACCTTGACGACCGACGCCGTCACCTTTGTCACTCTTGACCGTGCTCCGTTGTCACGACGACCGTCGCTCGCGGCCGCGCTCCGCCGTAGTCCCACTTTGCACGACACATCGCCCAGTCAGCGGTCAACTTTTCAATCGCACCCCAGGACCCGTTAAGGGACCCACTTTGCACGACACATCCCCAGTCAGCGGTCAACTTTTCAACCTCGAGAGCCGGTCAAAGCAACGCATGCTCAAGTCACGTGAACCACTCGTGAAGCGACCTCGGCGTGCCTTCCACCTGGGGGGTCGGCCACCCTTGGGGGTCGGCCACCCCAGGGGGTCGGCCACCCCAAGGGGGTCTGCCACCCCAGGGGGTCAGCCACCCTTGGGGGTCGGCCACCTTGTGGGGATCGGCCACCCCAAGGGGTCGGCCTCCCCTAGGGGGTCGGCCACCCTAAGGGGTCGGCTACCCTTGGGGGTCGGCCACCTGCCTTGACGACCGACGCCGTCACCTTTGTCGCTCTTGACCGTGCTCCGTTGTCACGACGACCGTCGCTCCCGGCCGAGCTCCACCGTAGTCGCGACGACCGTCGCTCTTGACCGTGCTCCGTTGTCACGACGACCGTCGCTCGCGACCGCGCTCCGCCGTAGTCGCGACGACCGTCGCTCTCGGCCGTGCTCCTTCGTCGCGATGACCGTCGCTCGTAGTCTCGATGACCGTCACTTGTGGCCGCTCTGTCGCCATGACAACCGTCGCTCACGGTCGCGCGCCATCCACGCAACGACCCTTGTTGCTCGGACATCACTCTGCGACCCTCGTCGCCCGCACTCAACCGCGCCCATGCGCCACAATCATGTTATATGCTTACGGGGGGCTCACAACTTCAAAGCCATCGCTGTCTTCATTCCAGGGGGACTTTGCTCCGTGCTCCGGTACGAGGACCCTTCGCAGCGGGATAGGCGACTCTTCCGGGACACTATCTCCGCCAGGGTGCCTGTGTGACTGGCACTGGGGGCTCGCGTCGGCACCCCTAAGGACTATGACCCCCGGGTCACTCCGAGATGGGAGCAGGTCTTCGGAAGGGCATCTTGCCTAGTCCACCTGGCAGCTGGGCGTCGGGTCTTCCCCACCGCTGCCAGGCCTGTGGGATTCAGTAAGGGCTTGGACTGGAGGCTGGGGCAACGGGCTACTCTGACCATGCTACCGCGGCATGATCAGTCTCCTCAGACAGGCAGAGAGATGTCGCAAGGGCAGGGCAGCACGAACTTAGGGACCGGCAGTCCAACGGAGGATCAGTGCCCCCCTGGCGACGTGTCGTTCCCAGGGGGTGACACATGTCAACTTATGACACATGCACATTTTTGCCTATAAATAGTGGACTTTGGAGCCTTTTCAAGGATCTTTCTCTCATTTGGACTTTTCACTTTCTCTCTCTAAAAAAAGACATTCTCTCTGGAATTCTAGTGAGAGAAATATACTTGGACTCCCGTCTCCGGACCCTTGACGCTGCACCCTTGTCACTGACTGTAGACTGTCGGTCCTGTTCATCGTCACCCTGCCTGCGCAGCACTGCCAGCCCTCACGACCTGTCTGGGGAGCCTTGCCCTCGGCCCTTACGCCGTCCTTGCTGTCTCCCGCGTTGCCTACCTGGAAGCTGACTCAGACTGCATCCTTTGTGGCACCTCCACGTAGCATCGAACCATTCACCACATCATCAGAGCTTAAGGATGCTATGCGTGAAAAGCACCCTCAGTTTTTTGACATTTAAGGTGCGTTTTAAATTTTGAGGACATAATTCTTTTAAGGGAGGGGGGGGGGAGAATGTTATACCCTAAAAATTTTCTTTTCTTCTGCGGTTAAATTAATATTTTGAATAAATAAGTTTGTGGTCTTTTGCTAAAATTAAGAAATTTGTTTATGAAAATTTTTGGTCGAATGAAAGTGGTTTTATTCAAATCAAAACTATTTGATGTCAAAGTTTATGGAGTTCTGAAAGTATCGGTCGAAAGAAAAGTGGATTTTTCTTCAAACGAAAAGTGTTTAAATTAAGAAGAATTAATCCCTGAAGGTTTCATTCGAATGAAAAGTTTTCATTCGAATGAAATCACTTATGGTTGAATCAAACTAGTTTCGGAAAATGATTTTTGCAAACTGATGGATTGATTCGAATGAAAGTTTTGATTCGAATGAAAACCTTTCCATTTGAATCAAAACTGTTTTCGGTCGAATTGAAATTAAGTTTCACATTAAAACAAAAATTTCACCTCTGTCGGATTCGGTCGAATGAAAACTATTTTCAGTAGAAATTAAAACTTGGTTTTATTACCTATAAATTGTTTTCTTATTTCCTTTCGAATCTTTTTGGTTATCTGCTTATTTTCCTTGGCGATATATATATATATATATATATATATATATATATATATATATATATATATATATATATGGAGCCGATCCACACCCACCGGTGGATAAAACTTAATTTATCCACCCAACCGCTACAAAGAGTAGC
Source organism: Escallonia herrerae (assembly GCA_033070095.1). Taxonomy (NCBI): domain Eukaryota; kingdom Viridiplantae; phylum Streptophyta; class Magnoliopsida; order Escalloniales; family Escalloniaceae; genus Escallonia; species Escallonia herrerae. The sequence goes on from JAVXUP010001295.1 coordinate 11,911, forward strand.
GGTTGCTATTATTACTCCCAAATACACAACCGCAACACTTTGTTGCAGTTGCACCCCCATGGCCCCCTTCCCCCTTCCCCCCGTCTCCCCCAGCCCCCCCTGCCCAACCGCAACTCTTTGTTGCGGTTGGCCCCCCTTCCCCCACGTGGTGTCCCCTTTCCCTGCCACGTGGCCTTCCCCCTTCCCCCATGGCCCCCCTTCCCCCGTCCTCCCCTCGCCCGCCACGTGGCGTCCCCCTTCCCCCCGTCCTCCCCTCCCCCATGGCCCCCCCATGCCCTCAACCGTAACACTTTGTTGCGGTTGGCCCCTTCCCCCGGTCCCCCTTCCCAATTCCCCGCCACGTGGCCCCGTCCCCCCCACCATGCCCAACCGCAACAAAGTGTTGCGGTCCCCCCACCCCCCACGTGGTGTCCCCCCCTCCCGTGATGCCCCCCATGGCCCCCTTCCCCCCGTGATGCCCCTTTCCCCATGGCCCCCTTTCCCCCTCCCGTGATGCCCCCTTCCCTATGGCCCCCCTTCCCCCTCCCGTGATGCCACGTGGTGTCCTTCCCTCTCACTCACGGATTTGTTTTCTGTCTTCTTTCTTCTCTTTCCTTCGCTTTTTTCTCTTTATAATCCCTCCTCCCCGAACCCTTTCTTTCACTCTCCATCATCTTTACCAACTATCTTCATACTCCATATCTCACCTACAACAATACAAACAAAATTTTTTTAGGCTAGAAGCTTAGTGGATAACCGCTAGAAGATCGGTGAATTTTTCTTTAAATATATCAAGTCAAAACAAGTAAGTATTTTGGGTTTTCTTATAATTCAATGTTAATTTCAAAGTTCAAAAATAGTCATTGTAGACTCAAATCGAAGATAACGAAAATACAATTTGAAGGAAACAAAAATCAGATCAATCGGAGATCGGATGAGCGGTATTACATTTATAGATTCCAAAATAGCGATTTTTTAGGGCGTCTAAATTAGGATTTTTCACGAATTTATAAAAAATAGCTAGAGCTAGATTTTGCCAAAGTACAAAAAAGAGACCCTAGTTATTTGTAAAAGATCTATATCAGGGAAAAATTTCAGATATTTTCAAATACTGGAAAGGGGTTAACTGATACGGGGAACCTTGAAACTTTGCACTGTAATTTAAAATATCAAGCCAGCGCGATTTCACACGAAACTTTTATGAGAACCCTAGGATGTTGGGAAGTTCCATCCCCCAAGAATTCGGGCCATTCCGAAGTCCTTAGCTATTTTTTTGGCAGAACGGGCTTTTAATCGCTCGATCCGGACACCGGTTCGGATTTTTTGGGCGAAAAGTCCGTAGAATACTTTTTAGATCAAGAATGAATTTGAAAAGCTTAAAATAGCATTTCAATGCACTTTTGAGATCGTTTTGATGCCAGGGGCATTTTGGTAATTTGCCACCCCGAGAGGGGTATTTTGGTAATTTTACAGTGTTAAGTTTTTCAAAGGACTTTCTAGTCTAGAAATGTAAGTAAAACACCTGAAAGGTTATTTTGAAGCTGGTTTGGGGGCTATTTTAAAGTTGTTCTGAGATGTTTGTTGGGTCGATAGCTGCCAGGGGGTATTTTGCTTAAGTTGGGGGTGTTTTGGTAACTCATCCCCTTTAAAATTTGATAAAGGAAATATTTGGTATATAATTGATGTAATACATTTAAAAAGTAGTTTTAAAGCGGTTTTGAGGTGTTGGGGCTATAGCGGCCATCAGGGGGTATATTGCTAAATAACCACGTTGGTGCTAAATTTTAGGGAACTAGCGTAATTAAGCGTTCGGAGTTGTGAGAAGTGAGGAATTGTTTTAATACATTGAAATAATGAGATAATTACTATTGTTAATGCGTTGGTAAGCTAGGTTAAAGATCCATTTATAGTTTTGGAATGTAAATATTATGGATACTAAGTTGGTTTACGATTATATTTTGTTCTTAGATATATGGATTTCAATGCCGGACCTCATGATACATCAATCCTATACGATGACGATGACCACGTCGCGAGGCACGTATTTGACGGTGTCGATAGGGGTGTTTTGGAAACAATTCAAAGCACAAGTCACCACGATGAGTGGGTACTAAACGAGGAACAAATACAACTATTACACCGTCAAAATTTATCTATGTTCACCGATCCCGGGATTTGGTCTCGACACGACGATTGCCTTATATCCGCTCTAGTTGAACGATGGAGGAGCGAGACGAACTCATTTCACTTCCGGTTTGGTGAAATGACTATTACATTAGAGGACGTCGGATTTATACTTGGAATCCCATGTCACGGCAAACCCATTACTTTGAGCAAAACGTCTGCATCCATAGCGAAGATGGCTAGGCAGTATTTTTCGGAAATTCCGAGGGAAGCTCTTACAACGAACGGCATCAAACTTAAATGGCTGAGAGAGCAGTATGGCGTGCTACCGGATGAATACACTCCTCACGATTTCGTGACGTATACGAAAGCATTCCTTCTGTATATTATTGGAGCCATATTACTTCCGACGCATTCGAAAAACACGGTGCATCCGAAGTATATGGTGTTCTTGGAGGATCTTGAGGAGGTATACTCGTATTCGTGGGGTTCAGCTGTCCTTGCGCACCTATATCGAGCACTGCACAAAGCTACGAGAAAGGGTGCCAAGTCCATTGCCGCCTGCCTCACTCTATTACAGGTTTGAGCATTTATTTTCTTGGTTGACGTGTCAATATATTCTAGCCTCTTAATGTGCTAATTCCAGATAATGTTTGCATTCACAGGTTTGGTCTTACGAGAGGCTACCCACGGGTCGTCCACAACCGCGGGAATATTCCGATGAGACGTGGCCTAGGGTGTGGGCCTGGGGGCCTACGACCAACCGGAGGAGACGGGTAGACCCGCACCACCATCTAAAGTTCTATCGGGGGGAACTAGAGATACTCAATGCATCCCAGGTGACGTGGCAGCCATATAGCAAGGTGATGCATCGGTTGGATGAGTGGTGTTGGCAACTTCCGGTGTCGTACGTGCTGGCAGGTTTGGTTCGGGTGCCGCTTATTCACTTCGAAGTATGTGAGTTTCAGATGCCCGATCGAGCTATGAGGCAAGCTGGCTGTCTACAAGGGATACCAAAACCCGCTGTAGACATGCGGCCATACAGGAGTGGTCGAGGGCCGAACTTCGAGGTGCCTGATGCCTTGAATTTGTTGAGCGACGAGGTGCAACAGTGGAATACCTGGCAAGAAACATATGATAGCCTTGTATCGCTGAAGGCCGACAGCATCAGCATTGAGGAGTACCTGCAATGGTTTCTCAAGGTGACGCGCACGAGGGTGAATCGCCCTTCCCAGGCGAGGAAGACATCGTATGCGCCACGTGAGATCTATGACCAGTTCTGGGCATTGAACATTGTAAGTCATGCTAGTGTTGTTTCAATTTTTATTTGCGCACCTTATCTACCATGCCTGAAATGATTAGCCATATTTTGTATGCATGTTTTTTAGGTTGACCAGGGCACTGAGGTGTTCAAGCAGCTGGAGGGGTTTGACTGGTTTGTCGCGCAGGCTCCTGACAATCTCAAGAGGTCCATTGAGAGGTACAAGACTGAAGTTCAAAACTTTAGTCTTGCGTACCGGGGTTACCAAGGGGAGCCGTCTAGTCGCTTCCCTCCTGACGCGTACGACTATCAGCCCCAGAGTCAGGTGTGGGAGTCGTCTACTCGCTTCCCTCCTGACGCGTACGACTATCAGCCCCAGAGTCAGGTGTGGGAGCCGTCTACTCGCTTCCCTCCTGACGCGTACGACTATCAGCCCCAGAGTCAGGTGTGGGAGCCGTCTACTCGCTTGCCTCCTGACGCGTACGACTCTCAGCCCCAGATTCAGGTGACCCAAGTAGGAATCCAGGCATCGCGCCCAAGCATCCGGTCGGATAAAGGACAACCGACGAAGCCATTGAGTCTGGCCAAAATGGATTGGATCGACCGGCACTACTTTGGGCATGAGCCAATCGCTACAGCAGACTTTCCTGTTGCTTCATTCCTAGCTCACTCAGATCTAAGACTGTTGGCGCCGAACACAGATATTTCAAATTTTCTCATTGACGCTTATATAGATCTGCTGCGTGTTAGAGAGCTAAATTATAACCCCTGCCAAACTTTGAAGCTCAACATGTATGCCTCTTTTGTTATCCCCTTCATGGTGAATAGCATGAAGGAGTTCACAGAATGGAGGAGGAAGCGAGGGACAAGCAAGGGTGAATGGCGACCATCTGCAAACGTGCTTTCCTACTTGAACGCGGACTATCAATGTCACGCAGCTGAGGCGAACCTAATCATGCTACCTGCTCTTCATGCAAGCCACTTCTTCCTATTAGTTCTCTTTCCAGAGAATAAAGTGGTCCACATATACGATAGCCTAAGGGAAGACGAACCTGGTCAGCAGCTGGCGCAGATGTACTCCACGTACATCAATGGGGTGGTTAGTTTATATCTTGACCTTCGCTCATAGTCTATTCTTCTTGTTACATAGGCTTGATAACCTTTTTTATTGTTGGATGCAGACTACTATCATTCCACTAGCGTGTCGACATTTTAAGGGGGAAGCCATCACGAGCAAAACCATGATAGATCCTTGGACGGTCGTGACGATAGAAAACCGACCAAAGCAATATAACAGTCATGATTGCGGGATTTACGTCCTCAAGTACATGGACTACATAGCTCGCTCAGATGTGCTCGAATATGAAACGTGGTCTCGAAACGATGCCTTGACGTTTAGATATAGGATAGCCTGGGAGCTGAAAAAGGGTGTAGCTAGACGCCTTCCTTACCATTATCCTGAGATGTAGTAGACGTTCGTATGTGTTTATTATTACTATTGTTGGATTTTGGATATTAAGGTTTGAAATTGAATTAACGTGTCTCGGTTTTTTTTCCGAAATTAATACAAATGGGCTAACTAGCGTGCCTAAGGTTCAATGAGCAAAAAAAAGTGACAAAAAAAATTACGTAATTTTTTGGAAGTTATGAATTGGGCCCTAAAGTGTGCCCGAACAGGCCCTTCTAGGAAAACCCAAAAAATAACGTGTCTCGTTTTTTTTCCAAAATTGATACAAATGGGCTAACTAGCGTGCCTAAGGTTCAATGAGCAAAAAAAAAGTGACAAAAAAATTACGTAATTTTTTGGAAGTTATGAATTGGGCCCTAAAGTGTGCCCGAACAGGCCCTTCCTAGGAAAACCCAAAAAATAATGTGTCTCGGTTTTTTCCGAAATTGATACAAATGGGCTAACTAGCGTGCCTAAAGTTCAATGAGCAAAAAAAAAGTGACAAAAAAAATTACGTAATTTTTTTTGAAGATATGAATTGGGCCCTAAAGTGTGCCCGAACAGGCCCTTCCTAGGAAAACCCAAAAAATAATGTGTCTCGGTTTTTTTTGAAATTGATACAAATGGGCTAACTAGCACGCCTAAGGTTCAATGAGCAAAAAAAAATGACAAAAAAATTACGTAATTTTTCGGAAGCTATGATTCCACAAACCAAATCACAAATTTAAACATTATAAAAGTTCAATTTATACAACTGAAACATTAACCCTAACACTGATCATCATCATCGTCCTCCTCGACCATACTGCCAGGTTCGATACCTAACACTTTATAATGGTTTCTCTTGTCATGATCAGTCATCTTATTACACAACGCACACTTTCGCAATTTTTTTTGACCCGTTGCTTCTTCAATCGGATTCTTCATGCGTATTGCTCGTTTTCGCCCTTTTGTTTGAGAAATAATCGGATCAAAAATGTCGTCCTCCTCACCTTGCAGGCTAGTGCCGTCAATGACTGGCTGTGAAGCTCGATTGAATCTACCGGCTGGAGTCGTCCGACTAGTCGGAGTGTCCCGTCTTTCTGGTAATGCCATCCTAAACTGTGCAAGGTTAGCCTTATCCCGTGCGGCTGCTTCAACTTGATACCTGTACCCATCAAATGTTGACGCTGCATCCAATGATAAACCGTGCATGATGTTACAAAGGTGATTATATCGCAGCGTCTCAGATTGCTCGAAATCAACTGAAACATTGGGCACGTAAGGAATGTGACCGTGGACTCTATTGGCTTCCTTCGTCCACCGTTCCAAGATATACTGTGGAGGGATTTCACGAGCATTCTTGGCGCTAAAAACCCTCAACGCGTGTCGACAAAGTATACCTTTATGCTCAAACAGTTGACAGTTGCAATTAACCAACCCGGTGTCCATACAAACTGCTACGGTAAAATGTCTTCTGCTCCTCGGAGCCGACGAAGAGCACGGATTGGCGAAATTCGTCACATTTGTCAAAGCATAAACCTTGATCACTCTGGTGGAATACTCGTGCAACTTTGTCATGCTATATTGATTCGACTTTAGTAGTTCCTCTTGAAACTGTCTAAACATTTCCTTGGTATAGACTTGAGCCGCATGAGCCTCCAAAGGTGAAAAAACTACTATGGCTCTTTCTCTGTAAACTGTAGCCGCGTCGGCTTCTCTCTCAAGGAAAAATTGCTTGTCAAGGGCTTTCTGCATCTCTAGTACGAACTCTGTTATACTTGAAGAATGGCCTACGTACCCATCAAAGAATGCATTCATACCTTCGCTTCTCGAGGTCGTAGTCATTCCGGCTGCAAAAAACTTCTTGGTGTAGGCACCGACCCACTGTGTCTTGATCTCATACAACGATTGTAACCATTCATGATTGTGCAAATGGTAGTCATCCATTAACTTGGCCCACCTCTCCTCGAACACGTCTACCGTCAACGATTTCTTCACACATGTATTAAAGTCAGTCTTGAATGTCGGATGGTTTGCATATACATTGTGAAGCCGTTCGGGATATTTGTTGCTTATGTGCCATGTGCACAGGCCATGGTGAGTATCTGGAAGGACCTTAGCGATTGCATTTTTCATTGCCAGATCTTGGTCGGTGATGATGGTCTTTGGAGGAATATGATACATTGCTTTAAGCCACGTTTCAAATAACCACGTAAATGACTCCTCCGTCTCATCCCTAAGCAGGGCAAAGCCAAACAAGATTGACTGATAGTGGTGGTTCACCCCGGTGAACGGAGCAAAAGGCATAGAGTACTTATTTGTGCGGTATGTGGTGTCAAACGTCACAACATCCCCAAAATTTTGGTAAGCAGCTCTAGAACGGGCATCCGCCCAAAATATAGTACTAATGCGGTTCTCATCATCCAGTTGGAGACTATAGAAAAAGCCAGAATTCTCACTCTGAAGGTGCCTGAAGATATCAAGTGTAGCTTGAGAATCACTCTTACCGAAAGACTCTCTCCTCTGAGCACGAAGTTCATTTCGAAGGTCTACTTCGTTGAAACTCAACTTGTCAATCCCCCCAGACTGGCTTGAGAAAACCCCCATCATTCTAGAAGGTGGAATTTTAGCCTCGGCCATTGTAAATATCAGTTGTCTGTGTGCCGCGCTTATTTCTCGGTGTTGATGAATTTGACCAATCTTACTAGGGGTCATCAACTGATGATTATGGCTCAACTCCACTCCCGTCACAACCCAATGGTTTTCATTTTTCTGGTGTACTGCATACACATGGGCCTTGCAGCCAGTACCCGGAAATGTGTCGCGTTTTCTTTGTCTTGATGGCCCTTCGTCACTGATCCGAACAACCGGGGGTACATACGGTGCTCCTCTATGACACTCAAATAGTCTTCCACAAATTTGATCTGTATTCGCCCGTTTTCTAGTAGTCTTAGTTCTAATACCGAAACCTATCGTTTTCGAATATGCTCTATAGTATGCTTCAACTTCGTCCAGTGTTTGAAAAACTTGACCCAAGTAAGGTGGATCAGAATCTTCACAAAAAGTATTTCCTCCTGTTGCATCCATATTTATACTGAAATCTAAAAAATAAAAATTATATCATTCTCAACAAGTCATAGAATTAAATAAAAAAAAATAAAGACTCTTTCCTCCAGTTGCGAAAAATTTTACAATGTTCAATTACCAAAATACCCCCGATGAGCGGCAAATTACCGAAATGCCCCCGGGGGTTCATTATCACCCTAACGCCCCAAACCAGCTTCAAAACAACCTTTCAGGTGTTTTACTTACATTTCTGGACTAGAAAGTCCTTTGAAAAACTTAACACCGTAAAATTACCAAAATACCCCTCTCGGGGTGGCAAATTACCAAAATGCCCCTGGCATCAGAACGATCTCAAAAGTGCATTGAAATGCTATTTTAAGCTTCCCGAATTCATTCTTGATCTAAAAAGTATTCTACGGACTTTTCGCCCAAAAATCCCGAACCGGTGTCCGGATCGAGCGCTTAAAAGTCCGTTCGGCCAAAAAAATAGCTAACGACTTCGGAATGGCCCGAATTCCTGGGGGATGGAACTTCCCAACATCCTAGGGTTCTCATAAAAGTTTCGCGCAAAATTGCGCTGGCTTGATATTTTAAATTACAGTGCAAAGTTTCAAGGTTCCCCGTATCAGTTAACCCCTTTCCAGTATTTGAAAAAATCTAAAATTTTTCCCTGATATAGATCTTTTAAAAATAACTAGGGTCTCTTTTTCATACTTTGGCAAAATCTAGCTCTAGCTATTTTTTATAAATTTGTGAAAAATCCTAATTTAGACGCCCTAAAAAATCGCTATTTTGAAATCTATAAATGTAATACCGCTCATCCGATCTCCGATTGATCTGATTTTTGTTTCCTTCAAATTGAATTTTTGTTATCTTCGATTTGAGTCTACAAAGACTATTTTTGAACTTTGAAATTAACATTGAATTATAAGAAAACCCAAAATACTTACTTGTTTTGACTTGATATATTTAAAGAAAAATCCACCGATCTTCTAGCGGTTATCCATCGAGCTTCTAGCATAAATTTTTTTTGTTTGTATTGTTGTAGGTGAGATATGGAGTATGAAGATAGTTGGTAAAGATTATGGAGAGTGGAAGAAAGGGTTCGGGGAGGAGGGATTATAAAGAGAAAAAGCGAAGGAAAGAGAAGAAAGAAGACATAAAACAAATTCGTGAATGAGGGGGAAGGACACCACGTGGCATCACGGGAGGGGGAAGGGGGGCCATGGGGGGCATCACGGGGGGGGGGGTGTGGGGGGGACCGCAACACTTTGTTGCGGTTGGCATGCCAATTGCAACAAAGTGTTGCGGTTGGGCATGGTGGGGGGGGATGGGGCCAAGTGGCGGGGGAGAGGGGGACGGGGACACGTGGCGGGGAATTGGGAAGGGGGCAACCGCAACAAAGTGTTGCGGTTAGGGGCATGGGGGGGCATGGGGGGAGGGGAGGACCGGGGGAAGGGGGGCCATGGGGGGAAGGGGGACGCCACGTGGCGGGCGAGGGGAGGACGGGGGAAGGGGGGCCATGGGGGAAGGGGGGAAGGCCACGTGGCGGGGAAGGGGGACACCACGTGGGGGAAGGGGGGCCAACCGCAACAAAGAGTTGCGGTTGTGTATTTGGGAGTAATAATAGCAACCGCTACTCTTTGTAACGGTTGGGTGGATAAATTAAGTTTTATCCACCGGTGGGTGTGGATCGGCTCCCATATATATGTATATATATATATATATATATATATATATATATATATATATATATATATATATATATATATATATATATATATATATATATATATATATATATATATATATATATATATATATATATATATATATATATAGGAGAAGGCTTAGAAGGTTCGTGATTTCTAAGGTGGTGCTTAAGGAATCGTATTTATAAAGATTGATTAAGTAAGAGTTTATTTTCGAAATTCAAATTAGCGATGGACCAATCGCTCATGTAAGTCCTTAGTTTTGTTTTTGAAACCTGAACTTCTTTGATTTGAGTTAAGTGTTTTTTGTTCTCCTTTTGCTTTGAGCTTTGTTATGAATAACTTGTTCTCAATGCTATGACTTGTGGAATTCAATTTCCGTTGAATTCGTTTGACTTTGAAATTTGTTATATTGATATCGTTCGTTTCAGTGATTAATGCTTATCATTATTTTGTAGACTCTGTATCTTGTTGGACATGTCCGATAGTTGAAAATGTTATATTGAGATATTTGTTTTGATAACTCTATGAGCCATGTCACAGTGTATGCGACTTATTTCTGACTTACCCACGTGGATTGGAAAGTGGGCTAGCCCAGTGGGAATTGAGCTAGAGATCGCGATCTTATTTTCTGAACCGGTTTCATATGTCAGTGATGATGTATGTGACCACTTTCTGAATGGCTCCCTAGTGTCTGTCTCTGTATTCAGATATGTTTTGACAGTCGAAATTTGGTTTGATTACCCGTTCTGTTGAAACATTTTGTGCTTCTGAAATTTTGTTTCTCAGATATTTTTGTTTCCATCTGATTGGTCCTTTGAGCGACCTTACTGGGCATTTGACTCATTCCCTTATTGTTTCTCCTTTCATGTGATCAGTAGGTGGAACTTTGGGATTGAAAGGCTAGTTGAGTGATCAAGTGTTAGCTGCCTTGTTTTAGAGTTGGTACTGATATATTTTGACTGTAAATGATTAAGACAGATGATTCTTACTTAGGTTTTATTTGGAAATTCCGTGTCGGAGAATTTGGAATGGATAAAAGCTTTGGGCTACTGTGTTAAATATTGATGTATTTTTTGGGGATTAATAGTGCATGCTCCCATTTACCATTTGGGAGACTTCAGGTAATTTCAAGATTTTATCTTATTTTCGTACATCTGACATTAACACTCCAAAAATAATAATTCGGGGCGTTACAGTAAGTTGATTCAAAATGATGGTGGCACAACTACCTTTTGATTGGTTGGTGACTTGCATGGTGAATGGGGTTGGCGGTAATGACGATGGATGCCTTGACGCAGCTACATTGTAATCGCAACAACCTATTGGAGTTAGTGTTGGTGGCTATAGGCGCGGTGGCTGGGCTTGGCATGGTGGCCAGTGAGGCTGGGTTGGGCTTGCCATGGTGGCCGGTGGGGTTGGGTTGGTGGCTGACCTTGGCATGGTGGACTATACCACTATCGAAAATCAATGCATTAAAGTCATACATTTTTTTTTTGACAACAAACATTCAACTCACCTTAGACAATGACTAATAGCTCTCCAATCGTAGTTTCATTTTCCATCAAGTATGTTAGTTACAATGTGTGAAAAAGGTAGAGATAATATGTCCAATTACACGTTGTTCTCTAAACTCTTGTACTTTTGTTTCGGTGTAACACTCCGAACTTAGGGTTGGTTGTATTGTAAACTATAATTTAAATATTTATCACTTTAGTGGCAGTTAATATTGGATCTTTAACGACAATAGTTGTGAGAAATATTATTGGTGACCTTTAGCAATATATTTTTAATAATGACCATATGCTCTGAATAATGAAGTTAGGGGCAATAGTCAAATTAATGAACGTGAGTGGGTTGCTTTAGAGAACTTATACTTGATGAGGTTATGTCGTTTTATTAATGTTTAGTCTAGTGTTAAATATATCAATGAAAGAGAAGAAAAGTAAAGAGGGAAAGAAAAAAAATTGGTAACACATGAGAGCGAGAGAGAGCGCACATCAGCGATGAGAGCAGCGAGCGGCGTCCTCCAGCATCAGCGATGACCGGGGAACATTGGCAATTCCATCCGACGAACGCCAGTAGCAAGGTAGGGAAAACTGGAATCTAGTGAGAGAAATAGAGAGTGAGAAAGAAGATCGACAACAAAGGAGTTACCGTATCCATCACCCAAGATGGACGACGACTGGCGACGACATTCGGCATCCACAATCGCCCTTTGTCTCCCCTCGTACCATGTACCTTCTTTTACATCCCCTCGTCCTCTCACATCCCCGTAACTGCGGTGACCTCCGGTTGTGGTTCGGTGATCGAGGTGCAGCTAAGGTGAAGCTGTGGCGGTGGTGGAAACAATAGCCCCTAATGTTTTTGATTCAGTGAATGTTTGCGCTGCTGGGCAAACTCATGATCGATTGGTACGCCCACGACACAATTGATTAAAAGTGTGGGATCTTTTTTGCCCCTAAGGCCTGGGGACTTCTCTGAAAATGGAAAATAAAAATGAAATATAAAAGTAGAACGATTGCGCGCCCATAAATGACAAAGAGAGCTTTTGATTGATAGTGAATGTTTACATAGTAATGTTTCCAAGTCTAGAAACTGAACTTCCTATTGATGGCAGCAAAAGCCTAAACAAAAGAAAGAAAAAGACTTAAGAAATTCTAAAAGGGAGAAGATGTTGGAAGAAAAGTGGTTCCTTAAAGCGATGTGTGTGTGTGTGTCAGGCTCACTGTTTGTGTGTATTCCCCGTGTGTGCGTGTGTGTGCGTGTGTGTGCGTGTGCGTGTGCGTGTGTGTGGAGGGGCTTGTAGTGGTGATTGGAACCTGCATAAAAGGCATTATGAGAGGGAGCACCTATACGTATATATAAAATTGACAAACGCTAGCACTCCATCAATATATAATCAAAATCGTGCATAAAATGCAATACTCTAGATTATGAACAAATAAAGGATTGGTTTTGTGAAGTTACGTGATTAATTAGACGATTAGAGGACTTCTTGGGTAGAAATTGCACAGACATGCTTGCCAACGCAGCTGGAAAAATTTGTGAGCAAAAATAATGGAGAAGTTTTTCGAAGTTATGTTTTTGGGTAAATGTAAATTCCCGTCCGCTACATTATGTAGCGGACGTAGTAAAATCCTGGGGGAGTCAAAACTGATGGGACATTAACTCAGTCGTGACAGCCAAAAAGTTATCTGCTACACAGTGTAGCGGAAGAATTTTTGGATGTCACATCAACGAGTCAAAAAGACGTCCGCTACACGGTGTAGCGGAGGGCTATGGAGGGTAGTTTGGTAAAAAAAATCCCGTCCGCTACACTATGTAACGGACGACTGACATTCTTTAAAAAGATCTGGGCCATCCATCCTTTCAGGATGGATGGCCAGATCACGTTTGCAACTTATCCTATTTTCCCAACGTTATCAATATATATATATATATATATATTTGGTTATGTATGAATTTGATTGAGGATGAAAAAATTGGAATCGATTCTTGTTAGAATCATGGATATAAGACCCTAAACCAATAAGGAAAGAGAAAACAAATTAGGGTTTTGAATTGGGCATGATTTTAGTGTACGTGGGTGTGTGTCTCAATGTGTGTTCTTCATCCATGGTGGTTTAATTCGAATTGTGGGTGTGTAATTGGGAGTAATTGTGTAAACCGAATGGATTTAGGGCATTAAGGTGTAATGGTAATGCAATTAAGTGATTTAGGTTTGCAAAAATGGAGATTTCATGCGTGATTATGGGGTAAAAATACCCATGTGCATGGCTGATTGAATGAAGAAGAAGACTTGTCTGTGTCTTCAAGGTGTGATAGTTTGTGTTTGAATCTGAATAGTAACTTGTAATCGTCGTTAAAGATGAAACTTAATAAACAAGTTATAATTCAATTTTTTAAAATAGTTAGGGTCTAATTTAGCCAAAGTGAGAAACATAGACCCTAATTATTATGAGACCTACACTGCGAAAAAATTTCAGATTTTTTCGAGGTCGGAAAAGGGGTTAACCGATACGGGAAGTTTAAAACTTTGCCATGAAATTTAAAATATCAAACTAGAGCAGTTTCATATGAATCTTTTATGAGAACCCTAGGATGCTAATTAGTTCCATTTTTCAAAATTTTGGATCATTCCAAAGTTGTTAGCTATTTTTGGTTGAACCGACTTATAAGCGCTTAATCCGGACACCGATTCGGGATTTTGGGCGAAAATTTTCTAAAATTTTTTCTAAGCCAGAAAATGATATCAGGATGTTTAAAATAGCATTTTAAGATTTTTTTTTGGATTTTTCTGGTGCTGGAAACACCCAGGGGCATTTTGGTAATTTATCACCCGGAGGGGTATTTTGGTAATTTGACCTAAGGAAGATATTTTTGCTTGAATTGACATAAAATAAATTATTTGGGTGAAACTTACGAGAAGACTATTTTGGCGATTTAAGTCTGAGAGGGGCATTTTGGTAATTTTATACCTAAGGGCATTTTGGTAATTTTACATACGTGGTAAAGGAGGTTCATTTTCGAAGCATGTGTGAGTCCATATTAAATTATGACATTGTACTGTAGGCGATGTCCTGATGATTTAATTGTCTCATTTAGGTTAAAATGAAAGACTTCCGGTTAGGATAATTTAGCTGCTGATCCAGGTAAGGGATTCTATCTGAACCCTGAAAAAAGGCTTTCGTCCGAACCTTTATTTTGATAACTCTTACTCGTAAGTACTCCTTTGATTTACTCATGACTAATGTCGAACTCTGATGTATGAATTGAGATCATCATGTTATTACCCAGAAAATCCCAATATTGAACCTGAATCAGTTATTTAAAAATTTGTGATGCTCACCTATTATTGCATACTGAGCAAATTTGATAATTGTATGTTATTCTGATTTGTCGTCGCTATTCGTTTGGACTCTATTATGTTGATACAAGTTGCATTACTTGCCTTAAAAACCTTTCATTGAGCCTTAAAACATTTATGGAAACTCTTATCGATGCTCATTATCTATCACCCATCGAGCATTGATTAGCATATGGTATTATCGAATTGTTGTCATTCTGTACATTGACATGAGATGGTGCATTGGTGTGGGCTAGTACCTTGATGGACTAGTCGGTGTATTGGTGTGTACCTTGATGGACTAGTTGGTGCATTGGTGTGGGCTATTACCTTGATGGACTAGTTGGTGCATTAAAGTGGGCTAGTACCTTGATGGACTAGTCGGTGTATTGGTGTGGGCTAGTACCTTGATGGACTAGTCAATGTTTGGAGTGGGCTAGTACCTTGATGGACTAACCGGTGTATTGGGGTGGGCTAATACCTTGATAGACTAGCCGGTGCATTGGTGTGGGCTAGTACCTTGATGTACTAGCCGGTGTATTGGTGTGGGCTAGTACCTTGACGGACTAGTCGGTGTATCTATGATTGTCTGCATCATATCTAAAAAAATTTCTTTGATATTTAGATCGAACTAGTTATGATTCTTTTGAAACTCTTAAAAAATTATCATTGAATTGCATCTGTGAATTATTCCATAATTTATGTGTATTAGAGGATTTGGTGTGTATTGGTGTGGGCAGAAATGATTGGAAAATATGTCTGAATGATTTGTGCTTGTGTTGAAATCCCTTAAAAAAATTTCGTGGTATTTTGAAAATGATAACTTTGGAAGTGATCTTTTACTGATCATTTGAAAACCATCGTGATTGTTATCGTTATTTTGGTATCTATCTATGATGAATTTTGATCATCTTGGAAATCATTGAGCTCTTCAAATTGTTTGAGGTATTTCAAAAATCATCGTTAGTTGGATCCTTTGGAGTCATTTGGTAATTGTTTTTGTAGTCCTTGTATGACCTTACCGAGCTCTCAAAAGCTCACCCTTCGTTTGACTCCCTTCTGCAGGTGATGATCAGCTGTCGCATGTTCGGGTCAGGGTCTGTGTGAGATGAGCCCATCAATACTGGGTAATGTGACCCCTGTGCTGGTCTGTACTGTTGATTCATTCTATCATGACTCAGTTATTGAGAACCTAAGTTTTAATAGTTAAGTTTGAGCAGTTATTGTAATCTTGTATTTTAAGGAATTTGGATTAGTGTTGGATCAGATGCTCTAAAGTATGTGGTAGGGAACAGGATCTGACAGGTTTGATGTGATCCAGTAGGTTAACGACCCGGGAGTTTGGGGCGGCGGAGCTTTGGATTTTCGAGGGCATTACAAGAACGAACTATAAGAAAAAGGAGATTTGGTTCTAAAAGAGAATATCAGACAAGTCAGGAAGTCATGGGAAAAATTCGAGCCAATTGGCTGGGGCCCTATATGAACTAGCAAATTATGACAGGAGATGCAGCCTTGTTAGTTAATTTAGATGGAATTGAATTATGATAACTTGTAAATTAAAGAAATATTTACTTGAAAATAGATTTTTAAATGAACTATGAATGACCTGATCCTTTAAGAATACTACTTATCACACACGTTTTGATGTAACACTTCAATTGAAGGTACGCATGCAACCCGTAAAGATGCATCAGGTGCGGTCAAATCATACTAATTTTTTTATTGAATGGCATAGATTTTGATTACATTATGTGGTAAAAGAATAAAAATAAATACAAATCTTGCTAGGTTGAAAATCTTGCAAAGGGCGGCCTAGGCAAAACAAATAATGAAAAAAAAATGGTTCTAAGTCTTATTAGCAACCAAGAAGTGCTTTGTCATTGTGTTGTCATCTTCCTCTTTTCTTTCCCCTAGAATAATGGTTATCCTTATCCAAAGGACAATCGAGCCAAATTTTCGTTTATCTTTCCATCCAAGAGTTAGCCTCTCTAATTGTAGACTGGGATTTTGAGCCATGAAATTTGTTGCTGTCACACCCCCAACCATCATCGTCGTGATATATTTCCTCACGGAACCTTAGAATAATTTCTCTTTACCTTTACCAGAGGTTTCTCCTCGTTCAAACCTAATACCTGGAAAACACATTAGATAAGGAATGTGCGATTGCCCAGTAACGATAATACAAGGAGTACAATACACAACCCTTTCAAAAATATCGGAGAATCGATTATGAATTCTCAATGAAGGCAATGATTTTGTGGTTGTATTTGGCACCCACAAAATCAAACAAAGTTTTAATAATAATAATAATAATAACAACAACAACAATAATAGTTCATTATTATTATTTTTTAAACAAGGATACTACAGTTGCACGAGACGTTGGTCTCAAGGATGGCACTAAAATATTGTAATGAAATCCAGATTGATCGAGATTGGCTCAGGAACAGGCTTGCACAGCATAAACAACACCAGTTACTCACCGGAGGGGTTTCCAGCAGAGAATCTTTGATGCTAAAGTTAGCAAGTGAGCTGCGAAAATGTATGTGAGCATCTTGGGTGTTGTAACACGTACATTTTCTGATCTCTCCGAGGAGCTTGCTGCTTTTAAGGGTCAGTTCCCACTCCTGGGAGAGGGGAAGAGTGTTGCTTCCCACTCTTTCGAGAAAGGTGTCATGGATGGAGGACTCACAAAATGATAGGTAGAAGCCTTGGGTCCTTTGAGATCCTTTTTTTTTAATTTCTTGGCTCAATCACCACATTGGTCCCTCCCTTTTCAATCTTTACCCCTTTCATCGCCTTCGTACCAACCTGCCCTAAAAGATAAGCATATATACCACCTTAAGAACCAACAATAACATTGGCAGTAGGAAAGTCTCTTTGATGATTGTCCTCATTAGCTAGTAGAATGGCAAACTGGCAGATCTGACGCCCATCAAAATGTAATGTTCTAAAAGGATTTCTATCAGCATCAAATTTCTCATCAAACATTAGAGTGCCAATCTAAGATCGCCAAATTCTAATGACTTCAGTCTCCTCTTCCATTTAGGGTTGATGATAGCCTTGAACAATACATTGTGATAATTTTTGGGAGTCTAGGAATTTAAGTACTATACCTTCTTGCAACGCGCTTCTTTTTTAGCCTTCTTGAGAAATTTGATTTCCTTGCTGCTTGGAAAGTCCCAGCCTAGTTTTGCTCGCAATCTGCTCTCGGTAGCCAGAACTGTTTTCTAAATGTGTGGCCACATCTAATTAATATAAGAAGCCAAAAAACAGTGGAGGATATGAGGCTATACCATTACTATTCACTTTGGCATATATAGAACGATGACGGTATGGGTGAATCTCCCACCCTTGGGAAATAGTCTGAACTCGAGAAGGAGTGAGTTCTTGCATAAAGAAAAAATTGTTGTAAGATACCGAAATGATTTTCTCATAAACAGACTGTCGAAGAATTTAACAAGTGAAATAGAAAGACACGAAGCATAATCCAATAAGACAGAAGCAGTGGTATCCAAGAGTTCATAGAATAGGTCTGCAAGTCCTCCACCAATTGCAATAACAACGAATATCTTTGAAGTCCTTAGAACAGAGAAACTGGGTCCAAGAGTGAACATGATACCTCACCTAAGTTAGTTCACCTATTAACTGCATATGATCCAAAACCACATGTAGAGAAGCAAGGGGCTACCCCTAAACACAACACTAGTGTCGCGACCCAGACCCATGGACGAGCCCATGAGCTAGATCCGTGACCGACCGCAGGCCCATTCAAACCTCCATCAGGGCTCTGCTAGGCCTTACTACAACCTGTACTCAGAATTCATTCTAACTCGCTAAATTATATAACTGTAAATTGGTTATCAAGAGCCTCACTTAGAAATTTCAATAACTTTCATAAATAAGTTCAACTACACAATTAACTCTATGGAGATCAACTCTCTAACCAATTCTCTAAAACATAAAACTTATACTACACTGTCATCTAAAATCAAGGATTGCTCTAAGAGGGCTTGTGTCCCTAATGACCATCTTCCGCGAGTCCAATCTTGTTTCCCTCATGGATGTCAATTTCATCTAAGTGATCACCTGAAAATATTTGTAAAAGAGTGAGCTGAGGGCCCAGTAAGTACACATACCATATCCCTAAAATAGCTTTTGTATTCATAAAAACAGGCCATGGTTTCTTCATTCTAAAAACTGGTAACAAATTTATAGAATATACACATATATACTTTATAAAAGAAAATCATGCTTCAGAAAAACTCTTTCAAAACGAACATATAGCAACAGTAACTAAACTTTGAATGCCATCCTATCTCTTTTCATGGTCTATTGTGGTCAGCGTATGGTCCCACTGACTGGGACCCAAAATCCCTCCTCCACCATGGATAAATAATATTGTGGACGCAAGGGCGAACCACGATGCAACAGTACTGTCCGCTAACGTATGGTCTCGTTGGCCATGTAACATCCCGAAATTTTTCGGAGTGTTAACACTCGCTCGATCATTTACACTAAGATAATACTATCTCAAACTCAACCAAATAATACCATCAATCTGTCAGAGCAACTAACCATCAATGAAATAATACTCTTATATGATTTCATAAGTAAAATACCAAATTGATATCCTACAAAATTTAAACAATAATATTCACCCACGCAGGGGTTCTAATAGAAAAAAAAACGCGGTAACTTAAATTCACTCGTTCGCTAGCCTCAAGTCCAATTTCAAGAATTCTAATGCTTTGCAGAAAGGAAGTCAAAGGAGAGTGAGCTTTTGAGAGCCCAGTAAGGTCGATCAAAGATTTAAAACAACACAACGATTCGGACTATTTTACATATAGAGTCAAACAAAACTTTTTTAAGAGTATTTTCAAATAAAAAAAAACAACATTTCGACAAAGATGAACAAAACAAACGATTTTTTTACATTCAAGTCCAATAACATCTTTTTGAGAGGTTTTGCTTTCGATGAAATCACTACAAAACAATATAAACATAGGAATGGGTATTTAACTCAATTTCTTAAATAATAGTCATTTGAAACACTTCGGGCATAATAAAGCATGAATGGATAATATTCAAAACATTTCAAGTGCAATAAAACATAAACAGGAAACATTGAACATGAGCAGTACAGAAGCAAAGCCACCCCGGCAGTGCTCGATCTCTTTACATATGCATATGTACACTGACTAGTCCATCTAGGTACTAGTTAAACCCATCCAACAGACCATCCTTATAACGCCAACAATATAGACCATCCTTATGGCTCCCAAATTACTAACTCATGTCAACATTGAGAAGTAATAAATATAATTCAAAAATGCTTTACGATGAGCAATCAATAAACATATCAAATGAACAATGGATTCCAAGATGAGATGAAACGAAATTCCAAACGATCGCTATAAGGCTCAATTTAGGGTTTCATGGGCAATTTAAAAACATTTTAATATCAATCAATAAAAATCAACATTAAATTAGTTTATAAAACTGTGGTTATAAGCATTTGAAAACAGAATAATGAAATAGAGTTCGGATAGAATTCCTTACCTCGGTCCAAGCTAAGCGATGCTACCAATCCTCGATCAATATTTTCTGAATAACCTAGATTGACAAACCATTTGTCAAAACATAATCTATGCTACCATGATATAACCCTAATATCATATTCCCCCACGTACTCACTTCTAACCCCGAAATAGCTCAACTCAAAACGCGCCTCGCACGCAGCTAACCTAACCGAGAACCATGTACGATCCTTAATGCTTGTTGATATTTCAAAATTCAAAATAAATTAAAATAAAACACTTTTATAGCTTAAAACATTATAAAAAGTCAAAACATGAATATTCTGAATCTTTGAATGTTTTCGAATTAAAATAAATTCTTTAAATGCAATAAAAACCCAATAATAGCCATAATTACTTCCAGGTGGAAAATAAGTCCCATAATTTTTCTACGATCTATAAAATATGTATAAAAATTATAGAAATTGAAATCAAAATTCAAAAGACACTAAAACTATTTCTTTAGTTTTCGTTTTGCTAAATTCAATGCAATACTGAAAATGATAACAAATCAACTCCAAAAATCATCAAATTTATATTGAGTCTTTTTTATACTCAATAAACACTACTCTAATTTTCCCTAGAACATTTTCAGGGTTTAAAGTTTCCTAAAGAATTTTTCAAATATGAAATTACATAAATACTAAAAATTCATACGATCTCATAAAATTATAAAATTTTGTCAAGAATTCTAATATCGTCTAAAGTATTATATTGTAAATTTTCAAGTGCTAATGATAAGCGTGCGTTAATATATGCATGTGTCAAATTTAACGCTAACCCAAAATACTCGCTAACTTTATATCCAAAACTCACTTCTCCTTCGTCCCTTCTCTCAATATTTGTACCCAACGCAGTACACACTCCACGTACAACCTTCTACCTCTTCCGATACTCACATGTACACATTTCATTCACAAACACATTGTGACCTCACTAATTTACACACATTACACATTTATTCACAGACATTGATTCACTCAAGCACACATATATACAAAATGCACTCCAGTCACACTCTCACCCACTCCACTCACCTGGTTCATGCTATACCCAGATCATCTTCCAAAATACAAGGTATATGCATTTAAAACTCATCAAAACAGCACACCATTAGACCCATTTCAGCCCACTGCCTTATTTCTTCGTTTTTTAACACCACTAACACACAGTCACCTGCACTCCCATGCCTAACTGTCGAGGCCTCCTTCTTTTATTTCTTTAACACACAGACACACACACACAGTTGAGCACACAACCACCTAACACGGCTGATATTTAACCATCTTCATCCTTTAGTATCACACAGGAATCCACACACCACAGTGCAATCTCACCCACCTATTTCACTCTTACAAACACATGCATACTTGCCATACACAGCTGCACACACTCACAGTTATATAGCATGCAATACCCACATAAAAACACCCAGCTCACTCACTCATACACACAGGTTTACACAGCTACCTCATTCTTCTTTGCAAATACACACACAAGCAGTACACTGCCGCAGACACACACAAATACACCTGCACATTCTGTTTACTCACACTCACTTCACCATTTGAATTCTACTCCAACCCCTCTTTACACACTCTGCTACGTCTCTATTTAACACTAAATCACACACACACAACAACAGCTCACAAACTCATGCACTCTCATGCCCAGTTGCTCTATTCTGTCTAGACAACTCCACACTACACCCATTTAAGCACACACAATGACCAACTGCACCCTTACTCTCTCTCTCTCTCTCTCTTCCCTTCTAAAAACCCACATTTTCACCTTCCATGCCCACTGCCGTGCGGCAGTGGGTCTTGTTCCATTCCCTGTTTGTTTTTCCTTACATCCCATTTACTTTGAACTCGCCATTACAATATACCCAGATCCACTCAAAATACCCTCGTTTACAGGTCGCATCACGGCAGTCCATGGTTCATCCCTCTCTCTCTCTCTCTAAAATACGGCAGCCCCATGGCTATAAAAAAATCCCCTTTTTTCCTCTTGGTAGCCATGGTTGTCATGGCCACAAAACCCACAAGGTGCAAGCCCCCTTCTTGCACAGTCCAACACTTGGTTATAACCCAAAAATCTGTGAAAATACTTAAAAGAAAATGTTTAGAAAAGTTAACCAGAAAACCAAGGACGATCGCCGGAAATCTTTGTCGGATCCTCCCTCTCTTTCTACCTCTGCCTTTCTACTGAGCTTCACAAAAGGAAATGGGGAAATATAGGGCGGCTACTCACAAAGTATATCTGCATATATAAAACCCTAAATTGGACAATTACATAAAACCCGCTATACTTTCTTTAGTCGCTCAAAAAAATTTACCCCAACCTTAATAATTTTGAAACGGCCCAAAATGAAATTATTTATGATAAATACGTGTTAGGAAAATTTTTAACGGCTGTTACACTATCCCGCTTTACCATCTGTCGCTAAAAGTCACTAAATAAAATATCAACGCTAACTGAAAGAAAATTTGTCGCTAAAGTTTCTAATTAAATCTGAAAAAGTATCGGGGTGTTACAGGCCAGGACTCAAAATCCACTTTCCCCCGTGGATATGGGGCACGACAACCAATATTAATCTCACAATAACACGATTAACACAGAGTTCTCAAAAACCAATATAACACTTTCCATGGCAATTATAACTCATTTCCTCATCAATCAGTTGCACAAAAAGCAGGAGTATCACAATTACTTAAATCATTCATTTGGTAAAACCACGTTTACATACACGTATATTGGAAAATAGGGTGTACGGAGGAACATAGAAAGAGTACTTACTTGGATGGCTAAGCGGTTCTAATTCTTGTTCCCAAGCTTGCCCTAGCTCTTGTCCATCGGAATCTAAACAATAAACCATACCGATTTTATTTATTGCCACTCAATCATGCATAACTGCTAAATTTCCTCTAAGTGCATGAAATTACCAAAAATGCTCCCTGACTTGTGCCAAGTTACCCAACATACCCTTAATGTCTAACATACCACTACACCTCAAAAAATAACTCAAATCACTCTTTTAAATGGCTACGTGGGTTTTCCAGACAAAAAGGACCTTTTTGGAAAATTTTCGTTCGGAATCCCTATCCCCTCTTTAAATTGAGCGCTATGTATCCTACTTCAAAAGTATATAAAATGGTGCCATAATGCTACAATATTTTAGACGCTCAAGCGTCTCAGTAAGATCAGATCACTGTAAACGTTTTAGCTAAAAATAATTTTGTTTACTATGCCAATTAATTCAAAACCTATTTTCAAAATAAAATCACTTGAGGCCCTTCACATGCCCAGAAAAACTCAGAAAATTCTACATTGAAGGTTTCACAAAAATAATGGGATTTTTAGTTTCGATTTTATCCAAATATGCTCAGACATGGCATAAAAAGTTTTGGGAATGGATTGATAAGTAATTCTAGAAACAACAATCTTCATCAAATCCTAGTTTTGTATATTGACCATTTTGAGGTAGAAACACGATGAATCTTAGAAAAATAAAAACTAAAAAGTTAAAGTATACTTTCTAAGGTTTTGAGAAATATAAGGGTCACATAAATTCTCTATAGTAAATCGAAGTGGCTGATCAAAATAGCACATCTCTGTACAGACCAGTTTTGTTTAAAGGTTATTTTGGAACCAAAACAATACGAATCTCAGAAAACTCAAAACTAAAAAGTTGAATAGGACTTTCTGAGGTTTTTAGAAATATAAATTTCACAAAAATCCCATGAGAAATTAATTTTCTATAACAAATCAAATAGCTGCCCAAAACAGAAAATTCTGGACTTCTACAGTTAATTGAATTTAAAGTCATTTTTCGATATCAAAACGTAAGATTATGAGAAAATATAAAACTGAAAAGTTAAAGGGGACAAAATAAGGTTTTCATAAAGTATAAAAGCATATCAATCGGATTAATAATGAAAGAGATATCAACAAAAACCTAACTCACTCTTATGCTGCTCTACATCAGTCTCCTTCTCAAACACACCCACATCTCACCCTTTGAAACACACACAATACACAAACAAACTCTAACACTTACGCATTAAGATCCCTCTAAAACACACCCAAGATTACAATTTAAAACACCCAAACAAATAGCTAAAATTAGAGAGAAGAGACTAGGGATTTACCTTGAAAATTCTTGCCCTAGGTGCTTCCTTCTCTCTCCCTTTCTCTCTATAGTTTCACGTAAAAGAGGCTGACTAATGTTTTTTTTTGTGACGACTGAGAATTAAGCTAGTCTTTACATATTAACTGTAAAAATGAGAATTTGCTTAAAAACCCCTTGAATTTTAAATATTTTTCTTTTTCAAGTTTACCCATAAATTTTAATATTATTAGAAGACCCAAACTAATCGGATTAATAGTCAAAATTATGCATTTTGATAAAGTAAAAAGAAAACACAAAGTTGGGGTGTTATAACTAGGGTCTCGATGTACCTCAGTAATCGCATTGATGGTCTTTGCAATCACTACCGGAACCAAAGTTCTCCCTTGTTAGGACACTTGAGACACGAGGTTTGCTAACCTCACATCAACAACTCCCAGATTGTCAATGGTGAGATAGTTAGCAACCAGACATGACACCAAAATAGCCACTTGGCTATTAGCATATCATTTGTCACAATTGTCCAGTTTATCAGCAATATTTCATTAGGGAAGAGAGAAGAATGTGCTTACCTCGAGTGAAAGACTTCACCCATTCCGTACTGACCTCCAATAGGCACATGTCAGCTATGTAATATCTCTTGTAGATGACATGAATGAAAATAAATATTTATGTGCGAATATCCACCAAAGCGGCAGATTCCTAGTAAGTAGCACAAATTTCATCGAGACTAAACCTCAAGACATGATCTTGGGGATCCCCCAAAATTTGCAAGCCGTTGGGAGAATATCCTCATTAGTGGTAGCCATATGCAAACTCATGATGATTTTCAAATGTAAACGTCCATGTAAGTGGATGAGCTCTACTTTTTCAAAAGAGTTGGCAGAAGATTGGAATTAACTTAAAAGACTGTTGGACCATCTCTGTAGTCGGCCATGGGGATTTACTTATGAAAATCAAGCTCAGTTACCTTATGTTCAGGAGGGTTCGTATGTGATACCAAGAAAGAAGAAACCCTAAACTGTATAGAGTTTAAAATAGAAAAATTCAATCAGTTGGAAAAATCAGCTGTTTCCACTAAAATTGGCCAGATTCCTTGCTTTTCTACAAGAAATCTTGCTTTGCTGACTAACTAGGTGGTTTGTATTTTTGAAATAAAAAGTTTTCAAAACCTCTAACTAACTGGCCGATTTTGCTTCGAAATTTTTTTTTTCAAAGTAAATTTGCTAATTAAACAGGCCGGTTCTTTTCAAAAGAAATAATTTTCAATGTCTACTTTTTGATCAACAGTCCCATTTTATTCCAAAAATAAAAATAAAAATATTCCAAGAGTGCTTCCTGACTAACCGGCCGAGTAGCCAATTTTTTTGGATTATTCACAAAGTGTGTTCATACTTTGGCCTATCGTTGTACTTGTTCTCAATCAACTAGTAATCTTTATCTCATTCTCCCTTTCTTGTTCTATGTGTGTGTGTAATACCCAAAAATCTTCTTTATTGTGTTAAAAAAATGTTTCTGAAGTTTTTAGTTGATGAACAGTAACTTTTGGTCAAATGAATAGTACTTTCAGTCGACTCAAAACTATTTTCAGTCGACTCATAAGTATTTTCGATCGAATTAAAAGTGTTTTCATTAAAAGTGTTTTCGGTCGACTTAAAAGTGTTTTTGGTCAAATTAAAGGTGTTTTCGGTCAACTTAAAAGTGATTTTAGTCGACTTAAAAGGTGTTTTGGTCGAATGAAAAGTGTTTTAATTGAGAGAAGAAACGGCTGAAGATTGAGTCGACTCAAACTTCTTTTGTTTTGAATGAATAGTGTAATTTTTCACCTTAATATAAATAGCCTCTTTGTTTTCTTTTGGCCCTTTTGTTCTTCATTCATTATTCCTTTACGAAGGAGATAGAGAGAATAGAAGGCTTGAAAAGCTCTTTTGGGCTAGAGTGGTGCTTTGAGGTTTTCTTTTGTTCGAAAGCTTGTCTGAGGTAAGGGTTTGAACATTCTTGCTATGGTAAAGGTTTGTAACATTCTTGCTATGGTAAAGGTTTGTAACGTTTTTGCTATGGTATGGGTTGCTTCTTTAAATATGAAAAAGAGTTATTGGAGTTGATTTATCTTGTTTTGTAAAGGATTCTACCCTTTTGATTTTGGCTTGGGTTTGCCTCTTTAAATCTGGAAAATTATTGGATTTTGAAGCTTGTTGTGAAAGGGATTCTATCACCATTTTTGTTGTGGGAAAGGTATCTTTCAAAATCTGAAGGTTTATGCTTTGTCAATTTTGGTTCATCTATATTTGATCGCATTTGATTTGTCCCACTTTTGCCCTCTTTTGAGAACATTGTTTGTCCATTTTCGTTTGTGCCTGATGATGCACATCATTGAATTCATACATTTGTGACCATCAATTTAAGATTGACACTGACTATGTTGAACAACTCTCAAAATAGAGAGGGTCCTATGGACACATGTTTGTTATACTAGAGAGCCGAAGCCTCCTAGTACGCTCCAAATTCATTCACACCCCCCATTTTTGAGTAGCGATTAAGGGTGGAAACTGATCTTGTGATTTGATCGTTTCTACGGTTCTCTGTGATTGTTTTGTCCATGTTGGGAATGATCCCATCCTATTTGTCATTCAAGGCTTTGATATCATACTAGGCGGAGACTTGTTATCCTCTAGTTACACACCTTTGGATGTCATGGGAAATCTTAGTAGTGTTTGGTAGTTTGTAAGTTATGAGTAGTAGTTTAAGTTAATGATTTGATTAATGTGTGAGAATTACATTTTTGGGAAACGATTGTTGTTAAGACTGAGAATTGGGTTGAGAGTACGATAAAAAGTGGGGAATCCTTTCTTGTCATCTCATTCACGGGGTCTAATTGAATTGCGGATTTCATCGTGGACCTTATTTTGTATCATCTTGGCCAATTTATAATTGTTAGATTTTTAGCTAAAATTTAGAATTACAAGGAGGATAAGCCCAACTAACCAATGGAGCCCCACAGGCCACCATCGAACTTCAACAGGAACCACCATTGAGTTTTACCAGACCACTACGGACTTCATCGAAATCTCCTTGAATCACTGATGATCGTAGCCTAAGCTTAGGTGCCGGTAATGGCAAACTCGCTAAAATCTTCTGAAGAGCCACTGATGGGTGACGGTTCACCTCCAAGTGCCACCTCAAACTAAGCCGACAGATAAAAAAAATCCTAATGTAGAGTTTGGATCTTATGACCTTCAAGTTCTTTGTGCACTGTGCTCACAATAAGATTGGACTGAATCTAAACCTAGGATCTCAATTGATGCTACATTTGGCATTGGTGAACTTGGTATCTAGTGCTTTATATAGTTAGGGAATTTAGAAATAATTTTGAATTCAATAATCTTTTCGGCTCAGATCTGTTTTGAAGGAAACACGGCCCCAAATTCTTTAGTTGCATAGCTCATCATATCATAATATAATAAATATCTAATAGACGTAGCATTGTACATTTGTAAGTTGATTCAAGGGCAACTTAATTGAATGCCAACTTACTTTGAGACGTTAGAGAAGATGTCATTCTTATTGAGTTGTCTTATTCCTTTTCTAGGATATTTGTCTGCATCTTTGGAATATATTTGGACTTGATGGGATGGTATCTGACCCATTGGCCACTGGGAAGTTACGAATCCTGTTATGGACCAATAACTTCTACTAATAGTAATTACTTTGAGTCATTGGGTTGACTTTTCTTCTCATACCTATACCATCGTTTCTGTACTCATCATGTTTCGGAATGTAATAAAATTTTACTGTGAATCTCGAGAGCCAATAGGTATGGTTTTGTTAAAGACTTTAGCGTTTTGATTGCCTGGTCGCGATTATTGTTTTCATTTGACCCTAAATATTTGATTGAGATCATTGTTTGTTGTGATTAATGTTAGATGCTTTGTTGTGTAATCATCACTATTTCTTTGTGATTAGTGTTTGTTTAATATTTTCCAAAATGGTAACATTCCATAGTTGTTACTGGAAGTTAATCTGATTATCAGAATTTTGCTGCGTTCTATTCCCAAATGATTTGAAAATTAAGAATATGTTATGTACGTGTATCTTTACATGATTTGTGATCTGCATAGTTTCACTTGACCTAATATAAGATTATGTAGACTCCTAAGCCTCAGATAATCGGTGAGTGAGAGTAGGCTTCGAAAATGTGGATTAGATTTGGATAATCTATTTGAGGATTTGGTATAAGCTTGAGATTTTGGTCGACAACGCAATAATAGACCCCATATTACTTGCTTTTAGAAGTGAAAGATTTTAAACGTTTAACCGAAACAGATGATCGAATGATAAGATTATAGAATCTATGGTAAATAATAGATCGTGAATCGGAAGTGATATAGTAACTTAGAGCCTTAAACTTTAGTGAAAGAGCAGCATAATCATATTTTGTGCTATGTAAGATTACACGTCTCTAGGTTACGAATTCGATAACGCTTGGACTCGTTGATGTAAGACAACAGAGTGTGCAGCAAAACCGTAGTGGTTACATTTCTCTATCATTCTGTGAGGTGTAAGTGCTTATAGGAATTAGTTACCCTACCCATGTTAGCTTTGGTAGAGTGCAGTCTTGTGTGACCATCGCTTAATATTTTAGTACACCTTGTGCTTAAATTTAAGCTTACCATCGTTAAATAAATTGTGCAAATGATCGAGTCTCTAGTATAGTTTCAGTATAATGTAGTGGAAGCCTGTCGTATTATATTTTGATTTAATTTGTTTGATATGTGTTGAATCTGAAGCAGTATAGGTTTAGTTTAGTGAGTTTTGTATTAGGTAAGTCATCATTCCTGAAATTCTGGAATAGTTAGAGCGAAGTGAATGCCTGACAAGGTTTCAATTTAGCATCACAGTTTAGAATTTAATTGTTACGTTCAGGTATTCATGGGAATGAATTTGGGTCTAAGGATTAGATGTAGCTCAGCTACCATGTGGTAGTTATCAGAGTTACCTAGTGGAAGCATAGTGCCTAGACGTTATAAGTAATAGGAAATCTGAGAGCAAATTTCGAGGACGAAATTTTTATAAGGTGGGGAGAATGTAATATCCCTCATTTTGGGAGCTTGTTAAAATAATTATCTCTGACCAGGAAAAAAAAAGGTGTTAATTTTTTTTTATCAATGCTCGGAAATTAGTAGAGGATGAAATGTTAAAATTATTTTGGGGTCAAAATGCAAGTTTGTAAAGTTTTGGGGCCATTTCTAAATATGGGAATCTTTGGGGGACTAAACTGTAAATTATTATTTTTAGATGGAAAATGTGACGACACGAACCCACGAGTGAGCCCATGAGTTGGGTCTGTGATCGCCTACAGACCCATTGGACTCTAACCAAGAGCTCTGCCAGGCCCTACTGTCTAAAAGCAATACAATTGTAGTGGAACAAGAAACGGCATTAACAACTGCAATACATTTTCTTTTTAATTATGTATAATAATTCTTACAACAATACGTATTTCCAACAACACTTATCATCTAATGCAGTGTCTGGAACCCACTCTATATTTCCAATCACTCACCTGTCACCATCATCTTAATTCTCAAATCTCAAATGATAAGTAAGGAGTGAGCTT
The DNA here is from genome assembly GCA_033070095.1 of Escallonia herrerae. NCBI lineage: Eukaryota > Viridiplantae > Streptophyta > Magnoliopsida > Escalloniales > Escalloniaceae > Escallonia > Escallonia herrerae. The sequence continues at coordinate 41,656 of JAVXUP010001295.1, forward strand.
TCACATGCTCAGTAAGTAACAACGATTCAACTAGGTGGACCATATCATGCTAGAGAATATCTCACTTTATATTATAGTCACATTAAGAAATATAAAATCATAGAGTTGGTAATCAACCAGTAAAATGAAATAGAGTACATGGAACAAAACTGAGGCATAAAATAGCTGGCATAAAACCTCACGACAAACAGTTCCATCCCAACATCAGCTCCAATGATATGCTGCGGTCAGCGTACAAGCCCCCCTGACTAGGGCCCAAAATCCCTCCTTCACCTAGGATAAATAATTCTGTGGATATGGAGCAGTAGTACTGTGCATCAATGTACTAGCCCAGTTGATCAAGGTCCGAAATCCAACTTTCCTCCATTGGATATGGGGCACATCAATCGAATAAACAAAAACCACCCTTTTGTTCATGATAAACACAATCACTCATCAATTGATGATCAAATCGTCCTCACACTCCTTTCGATAGTTTTCAAGCCATCGAATATTCATAATAACGTCGAATACCAAAACATCTAACTTACACCAAACATTTCAAATCCGAATTCCATTACAATTTCTAAGCAAAATATCATTTACATGCTGGTCCGAATTTGAAGGAGAAATAAATAAACCACTAAAAGCTTTTTGGAAAATCAAGCCAGAGAAGCTAAACGTAATTAAAACAATCGATGCTGATAAACACCATTTTTAACAGTAAATGAACATATACATTATATATAAAAAGACTAGTTGAATCAAAGGGTCACTTACTTGATGCCACGCATTTCCCACATCAAAGTCTCTGGAGCGACAACCCTCACTGCTACATCTGGCTAAAAGAACGGTCAAGGCCATTTTTCTTATCTCCATGTTCCTAGCTTAACTATAACCCAAGGCATCGTCGATCACGACACAACATCCCCGTTGAACATGTCTTCAAGCAACTTAATGCCGCAGTCAACTGCCCGACCTTTATACGCCCGTCCAACATCGTGTCCTAACTTACCATGCCTCTCTCTCTCTCTCTCTTAGGCATTTCATCGACAATTGTCAAGCATCTCTCAACCAGCACAATTTAACTAATTCAACAAGCAAACCTTATGTCAAATAGTATCTAGTCAAACTCTAGAACTCACGCTAATCATTCCTTTTTATTCTCATAACCTATACGGTTCCTTGTCCAAAGCACAAAGACATGCATATGATACACCTACATCGTGTAAACATACTGCACACAACACATACATAATCACCATACCACATAGCCACCCAACTCAACTCCACCAATTGATTTTCACCCAAGTAACCCGTCACTTTCAAAATCCTCCAAGCACATAATACTCACCATTCACACTGCAAAATGCACAACCAACATAGACACGTAATCGTGCCAGTAGCACATGATTATTCTCCCACCACACAGTACATGTACACCCATCGCACTACTACACACACGTACACAGGCCTTACACAATATTGTGTTGCCTAAACAACAATACGCACATGCACCTCACACAACTGTAGAAATAAACACCACACAACTACACCACATAAACTGCAAAGATACCACTGTACATATGCATAACCTACCTCCACCAAAATAACTAAACATCCATTTCTGCATTAGCTACATCTCTGCTAGTGAGTTACTTGAACGCTAAACCTGTTGTGCATCTGAGCACTTGATCTGATGTTGGTCAAGACTCCTTGTGTACTACCACTGGAGATAACCAATTAATCCCACCCCATTAGTCCCCTGCATCAACTTAAGTTGCCATAACAGTTTCAATCCTCAACCAAATGTGCCTCTTTTCACTAAGCTCAATAACCCACAACCAAGGTAACAACCATTGTAGATGCTTTGAGATAATAAGATTGAGGTTCAAGCATTTTCAATCAAATTTTGATGCAATTCTAAAACTCAAAAGCCACGAAAACCATTACAACTGTGTTATGCTAAACTCTCTTTGCATATCTTTAGTTCTCAAAAAATGCAAAAGTAAATCAAGTCCAGTAATAATTTTTTTGACCGACGGTAGGAAATTTCCTTCACTGCACACAACAATAGTCACAAAGCTGCACCCACCCCCATCCAACAACTGCACACACACACACACCACCAAATTTCACATATCTATCCACCCACAAACACCTGCACATACTCACCCACATATCTAAATATACACAATCGCACTCATAACCCAATATACATTTGCACCACAGTGCCTCACTTACACACCATATTATACACAACTGTTTGACAAGAGCCATACCTGCACACCTGACAAACACATAGACGCCGGGCACCCTCAGTTGTATACACAAGCCACTATCCACCGCCAACATTGCTGCCAAATGACCACCACTACATAGCCACCAAAATCACAACAGCACCACTAAACCCACTTCACAATCAATATCATAAAACCAATTCTACGCCATAGTCATGGGATCCTTGTAGCGACAATAATCAAACGGCAGTTGTGGTTGGTTTGAGGACTCACAGTGGCCCATATGGCGCACCACATATCTACGGCTCACTGTTTGAGTGATGATTGTCCCCTGCAATAGTGGCCCTGCTTGAGGACCCATGATGGTGCAGTCTTTGGCCCTTACCGGTGGTTGTAAAATTTTGGCGGTGAAGGGCTGAAGATTAGAGCTTACCATCTTGGGTTACCGTGACACTGTAGCAGTGGCACCGAGATGGTCTACGATTGGTGAGAACAATGTGTGGTAGTGATTGATGGAGGCACTAGGCTGTGTGTTTGGTAGAGGCACCAGCCAAAGTTGCTTGGTGGTAACTGAAAGTGTGGCTAGTGGCTAGTGATCATAGCATGGTCACAGAGGCTTTGGGCGGTGGCACTCATGAAGGTACGGTCGGAATTGATTATTGGTGACTTAGTGTAGCTGGCGATGGGGCTGTCGTGATATGCCAGAGGTGCTGGCCGCTCTGGGGCCTACTGCCTTCTCTGTTTCTCTCTACCCGTCTTCTCCATTTTCTATTCTGTATCCCCCCTCCCTTTTTCTTCTCTAAAAACTTAGTAAAGAAATATAATTATTATTAAATTGAGGTGTAAGATTAATTGCATAGTAAACCTTAATCCAATTATAGTTTTGTAAGGTAACCCCGTCACTTCCATTAATTGCCAATTATACCCAAATCATTATTTGTAACTTAGGGCCCATACCCATATAACAATGTAGCAAGAGATCCCAAATATTATGGCTCATAATAAACGTCGCTAAAGATCTTTATTGATACGAAATAGGGGTTTGCTGCTACATGGAGGTGCCACAAAAGATGCAATCTGAGTCGGCTTCCAGGTAGACAAAGTAGGAGACTGCAAGGATAGAGTAAGGGCTGAGAGCAAGGCTCCCCAGACAGGTCGCGAGGGTTGGCAGCGCCGCGTAGGCAGGGCAAGGACGAACATGGCCGGCGGTCGACAGTCTGAGAGTCAAGTGTGCAACGTTGAGGGTCCGGTGACAGGAGTCCAAGTGTGTTTCTCTCACTAGAATTCTAGAGAGAATGTCTTTTAGAGAGAGAAAGTGAAAAGTTCAAATGAGAGAAAAGATCCTGCATAAGCTTGGAAGTCTACTATTTATAGGCAAAAATATGGATGTGTCATAAGTTGACATGTGTCACCCCCTGGGAGCGACACGTCGCCAGGAAGGGTCCAAAGTACTGATTCTCGATGGGACTGCCAGTCCCAGAGTTCATGCTGCCCTGCCCGTGCGACATCTCTCTGCTTGTTTGAGGAGACTGATCATGCCGCGGTAGCATGGTCAGAGTAGCCCGTTGCCCCAGCCACCAGTCCATGCCCTTACTGAATCCCACGAGGTGCGTCAAGAGACGCGCAGAGAACCTGACAGCGGTGAGGGTTGCCCCGGTAGCCAACTGCCAGGCGGACTAGGCGCAGTGCCCTCTGAAGACCTGCTCCTGTTCTGGAGTGACTTGGGGGTCATTGCCCTGGTGGTGTCGATGATCAACAGTAGTATGAGTAACATGAGTGGCCATGGTCGCCGCTTAGTGCTTGGAGTCCGTTGTGGTGAAGTCTTCGTGTTAGAGCCCCCTACAAGTGTGATGTTGATGGCTTTAAGATGGTGTCGACGATGGCTTCAGGGTTGCGAGCCCATCCTACTGTGAGAGCCAGAGCCCCCGGTGATTGAGCCGGCGATGGTGCTAAGCCCGCGATGGCGTTAAGCCCATGCCGTAGTTTGATAGAGGCAGCGACGGCACAAAACCCATCCCGCAGTTTGATTGAGCCAACGATGGCGTGAAAGCCCGTGATGGCGCTAAGCCCATGCCACAGTTTGATTGAGCCGGCAACAGCACGAAGCCCGTCCTGCAGTTTGATTGAGCAGGCGATGGCGCGAAGCCCGTGATGGCACTACTCCCATGTCGTAGTTTGATTGAGCCGGCGATGGCGCAAAGCCTGTGATGGCGCTACGCTCGTGCCACAGTTTGATTGAGCCGGCAATGGCATATAGCCCATCCCGCAGGTTGATTGAGCCGGCGACGGTACGAAGCCAGTCCCGCAGTTTGATTGAGCCGGCGATGGAGCTAAGCCTGTGATGGCGCTAAGCCCATGCCGCAGTTCGATTGAGCTGGCGATGGCGCTAAGCCCTTGATGGCACTAAGCCTATGCCTCAAGTTGATTGAGCCGGCAACGGCACGAAGTTCATCCCGCAGTGAGGGGTCCTCGTGCTGGAGCATTACGAGCAGAGCCCCTAGAGTGCTACAAATTCTGGAGAGTGGGTTGAAGCATGTTCCACGTCCATGGCGGGGGCGCATGGTGTGGTGAATAAGTGTGATGCCTGGAGGCCTGTAACATGAGTGTGGCGCATAGGCGCGAGCAAGACTGCCGCGGGGCAATACTTGGTGCCGGGGGCACGTATCATGAGAATGGCGCAAGGGCGCAGCGACGACTATCGCGAAGATATACTTGTTGCCGGGGCACGCATCATGCAAATGGTGCAAGGGAGTAGCTACGACTGTCGCGGAGTAATACTTGGTGCCAGGGGCACGCATTATCAGAATGGCACAAGGGTGCAATGACGACTGTCACGGAGCAATACTTGGTGCCGGGGGCAAGCATCATCAGAATGGCGCAAGGGCACAGCGACGAATGTCGCGGAGGTTTACTTGGTGCCGGGGGCACGTATCATAAGAATGGTGCAAGGGCGAAGTGATGACTGTCGCGGAGTAATTGGTGCTGAGTGAGCATTGTAGAGAGCGTTGAGAGGGCATCGGTGATGGGGGTTGCAGAGATGGCACGCAGGCGACGAGAGTCGTGGAGTTTTTATGTGGACGTGGGCGACGAAGGTCGTGGAGATGGCAAGCAGGCGACGGGAGTCGCGAAGTTAGAGCACGGGAGACGAAGGTTGCGGAGATGTACTAGTGATAGTATGCTACCGTCGTGACGATTGTTAATGGTCGGTGACGAGCGACATATGACCATTGGTGTTGAGAGCACATTGTAGAGAGCGCAATGAGTAGGTGCCGGTGACGGGGGTCGCAAAGAGGGCACGCTGGTGACGGGAGTCGCTGAGTTGTCATGCTGACGCGGCGACGAAGGTCACAGAGATGGCACGCTGGTGAAGAGAGTTACGAGGTTGGAGCGCTGGCGATGGGAGTCGCAGAGCTGTCGTGCAGAAGTCGGCAACGGGAGTCGCAGAGCTGTCGCGCGAAGCGAAGAAGGTCACGAAGATGGCACGCTGGTGACGAGAGTCACAGAGATAGCGCGCGGGCGACAAGAGTCACGGAGTCGGCGCGCGTACGACAGGAGTCACGGAGGAGCGCATACGACGGGAGTCGCGGAACTGTCGTGCAGACGCAAGCGACAAAGGTGTGAGGATGATGAGAGTCGCAGAGCCGACGCCTGGACACGGGCGATGAAGGTTGTGGATTTGGCGCGCGGGCGACGAGAGTCACAGAGATAATGCGCGGGCGATGGGAGTCGCAGAGTTAGAGCACGGGTGACAAGAGTCATGGAGGAGCACGGGCGACGGGAGTCGCAGAGTTATCGCGTGGACGCCAGCGTCAAAGGTGTGCAAGCGACGAGAGTCGCAGAGCCGGAGCGTGGACGCGGGCGACGAAGGTCGCAGAGATGGGGACGGTGACGAGAGTCGCTGAGCTGGAGCGCGAATGCGGGCAACAAGAGGTCGCAGAGATGGTGTGCGGATGACGAGAGTCATGGAGTAGGAGCGCGTGCGATGGGAGTCGCGGTGCTATCACGCGGACGCGGGCGACGAAGGTCACAGAGATGGCCCGCGGGCGACGAGAGTCGCGGAGATAGTGCGAGGGCGACGAGAGTCACAGAGTTAGAGCGCGAGCAACGAGCGACCGGGAGTGAAGGTTGTCGAGGCGACGGAGCGTGAGAACTAGAGAATGGTCATCGAGGCGACAGAGCACGGCGGTGAGTGACGGTCGTTGCGACTACGGCATGCGACCTTGAGCGACGGTTGTTGGTCGTCGGTCGTTAAGGTAGGTGGCTGACTCCCTTTGGGTGGCCGACCCCCTCGGGTGGCCGAACCCCCTTGGGTGGCCGACCCCTTAAGGTGGCTGACCCCTTGGTGGCCGACCCCTTAAGGTGGCTGACCCCTTCAGGTGGCCGACCCCTTAAGGGGGAAGGCACACCAAGGTTGCTTCACAACGAGAAAATGCATGATGACTTGATTATGTGACGCTTTGACCGGTATGTGAGCGTTAAAAATTGACCGTTGACTGGGTGATGTGTCGCGCAAAGTGTGTCCCTTAGCGGGCCCTGGGGTGCGGCCAGATAGGGTATGAACAATCTTATACAACCACTTACTGGAATTACCACTAAGGCATTATGTTAAAATGCCTGAGTAAACCTAAACCTAGGTTTAGTGTGTTACAATAATGAAATGAGTGGTATGTATATATATTTTGGTGATATCTAGGGTTAGTGTCAAATTACTAAAGATAAGAAAAGTTTTTGGGGCAAAAATGTAATTTTTTTAACTTTTGGGGTCATTTTGTAATTTTGGGAAAGTTTGGGGCTATTCTGCAAAATTTGAAATTTACGCATTGTGTGTGAAATTTTGGGCAAATGGGGCATAACATGATGCTACCTCATACTATTTTATGTGATGGCTAATCAATTTAATAATTAACTAATGTATTGTGGTTATCTTGTAAATTAAAGATTTTAAAACAAAAAAAGGGGATGGAAATTTGGGTGAATAATAAAGGGGAAAAAGAAGAAATTGAAGAGAACATTAAGGGGAGGAACAAAAAATCAGAGCACAAAGGGCTCAGGGAAAATATGGGGAGAAGAAGGAATGAAGAAATGAGGTGGGAGGAAGAAAGAAGGAAGAAAGGGGGAGGGAGGGGGAGGGAGAGGGAGAGAGAGAGAAAGAGATAGAGAGAGAGAGAGAGAGAGGGAGAGTGAGAGTTTCTTAAAGGTAATCCCTCATTTCTTTGGTGTGTGTATCACTGTGTGTTTTGGTGGTGGTGTGTGTATAAACTGTGCAGCGTGTGTGTGTGTTTGCTAGAGTGGGGAAGGGGAGGGGAAGTAGCCATGGAGTTATTTTGTGTGTGTATGTGTATGTGTTCCTGAGTTAATTAAGTTTATAAGAGTGTGTATATTGGTGAGGTTGTGTGCATTTTTTAGTGTGTAATCGTGGGACTGTGTGCATGTGTGGGTGCTTTACTATGTGTTTTTAGTGTGCAGGTAGGTGTGTTTTTAGGTTATGTGGAGTGATTTCTGTGTGTGTGTGTGTTATAGAAGTATAAACATGTATTGGTGTGTGAATAAGTGAATTTGGGTGGGCAGTGGGTATAAGCGGGTGTGTACAGTGGGTGAGTGTGTGTTACAGAGTGTATGTTTTAGGTGTGTGGGTATGTGTGTAATATTGGTGTATTAGTATGTTAATGTGTGTGTTTACGTGTAGTTAGGGGTACATAAGTGGTTCTAATATGTGTCTATGGGTAGCAATGTGTGTATGTGATTGGGCAAGTGTGTGCGTATCGACAGAGGGATGAAGAAGAGACTCTGTGTCTGTGTGTGTGTGAAGGTGATATAATGTGTGTTTTAATCCGTGAATAGTAACTATTTTTTGTCACTAAAAGGGGGGTTAGGCCAGGCAAAATTCTATACCCTTACTTAATCTAATAATGAGTTAGATTAATTAAGGGCATAAATTTTATCGAAAGCATTATTTTTATCGATAGTATTCTTTTCATCGATAATCGATTAATTAAAAAAAATGAGGGGCTGATTTGGCTTTGGGGTCAAAATGCAATTCTATGAAAGTTGTGGGGTTGAAGTGCAATTATGAAAAAGTTACAATTTTTCAAAAATGGTGATTAATGGCTAAAGAGGTGTCACTTTGTGTGAGAAATTTGAGGAGAGTCAGACACCTCCCACCAAAAAAGGAGGGTGACTAATTGATTCTATTATAGAAAATTATTTTGTTGGATTTAAGAAGAAAAGGAAGTAAAGAAAAAAGGGAAAAAGAAGAACAAAGAAGAGAAAACAGAGCGAAGGGCTTGGCTGGGGAAGATAAGGAAGAAAAGAGAAAGAGAAAAGGAGAAGAAAAGATTCAAATCCTAAAAGGTAATTCCTTTCACTTAGTTGTATAATTAGTGTGTGTTATGTAATTTGCTAAGTGTGGGTGTAATACCCCAAAATTTTTCTTTTCCTTGTTCGTTATTATTATTATTTTAAGTAAATAAGTTTGTGGTCTTTTTGGTAATAATTAAGAAAATGGTCGTTATCATTTCTGAAATTTTTGGTCGAATGAAAAGTAGTTTCATTCGAATCAAAATGAAGGGAAATGATGTTTTGGAGTTTCTGAAGTTTTCAATCGAATTAAAAGTTTTAATTCAAATGAAAACCAGTTTTCGGTTGAATGAAAATAGTTTGGTTTCGAATGAAAATGGGTTTTGCTTCGAATAAAAAGGATTTTGTGTGTAAAATGAGTTACTGAAGTTTTTGGTAGAATTAAAAGTTTTAATTCGAATGAAAACTCGTTTTTGGTCGAATGCAAAAAAAAAAAAAAGGTTTTAATTCGAATGAAAAAATAGGTCTAATTAGAAAAAATAAAAATAAGATTTTTCGAACCAATTTCACCTCTGTCGGATTCGGTTGAAAGAAAATTATATTTCGGTCGAATGAAAACTTTTTATTTTGTTCCATATAAATAGTCTTCTTATTTCCTTCCTAGCCTTTTTGGGCTTTTTGTTCCTTTGTTTCATGTACCTTTCCTTTTTTGACGGAGAAAGAGAGAGAGGTTAAAGGCTTGGGGAAGCTTCTTTGGTATTAAGGTGGTGCTTTAAGGTTTTTCCTTGTTCGAAAAGCTTTTGAGGTAAGGGTTTATACGTTTTTGCTGTGGAAAGGTATCTTCGAAATTTGAATGCTTATACTTTCGTCGCTTTCGATTCATCTATGTTCGTTAGCAATTGATTTCTACATTTTGCCCTCATAGAGAATATTGTTTGCCCCTTTCCATCTGTGCCTTAATGATGCACAACTTTGAATTTGTACATTTGTGACCGTCAATTTAAGACTGACATTGACTATGTTGAACAACTCTCAAATTGAGAGGGTTTTGGACATATGTTTGTTATACTAGAGAGCCGAAGCCTCCTAGTATTCTCTGGAGCACACGTTTGATGTTTGTATGTTTGGTTCGACATTTGGGTCTTATAACCACCGTAGTCATCGTATGTTTGTAGCGTATCCGACATATAATTGAAATGTGTTTTGGGTTAAACGCTAAATGACGTTTTCTTTAGTATTTGATATCAAGATATGGATTGCTCATTTTCATACCTTCGGGCTTATATTCGATTTGGGGTTCTTTGGACCATTTAATGAACATTTCACATATTTGATTCTCCTTATTTGCATCCTAGCCAATTGCTATCACTTGTTCGTAAAAAAATTGGTTTTGTTTTGGACTACAAATCATCGTATTTGCTCCCCTTTTATTTTCCACTTACTAGGCTATTCGAGCTCACCCCCTACTCGTTTGTTTTGTCCTTTACCATAGGTAGTGGACGTAAATTGGGGCGTGGCATGCTTGGAAAATTAGAGTATTGATCTTATGAGCATTATTGAATAATGAAATTCTTTTGGGAACTTTATGTAGTTGGGGTAATTTGATAGAATTGTTTTGTATAACTATTTGTCCGGTGCATTTAAAAATTGTTTTGTAATCGAATACTCAATGGAGGAATATTTTGAGAATGGATTGTTTTCGACATTTGCTCTATGGAGATATTCCTTTTGAGGCCTTTTAGTTGCTCTGTTTATACCGTTATCTTTAGTTCTATAGCGGTAATTCTTGTTGTTTGATGGCAGTTGTGGCCTCTCGATTTGGGGGCGTGACAAGGTTGGTTTATGAGCTTAGGTTTGTGATTCTGTAGACTCGGGTGAGCCTAGGTTTAAAGCATTATGAAATGATTATGTGATTAGATTTGGTCTCTCTTGATTAGTGTGCGTCCTTGTGCATTTGTAGGCTTATACAGTTTTGTTTGATGTGCTAGGGGTACCATGCCTCCTAAACGCTCTAATCGTTACGCCAACGAACCTCATGGCCCACCAACAAATGATGGAGTTGCGAAGGCCATTCTACATGGATTTTGAAATTTGGCAGACCTAATTGCAGGTGTCAACGGCAGATCGCTACAACAAAATCAGAACAATGAGCAGAACGGTGGAGTTAAAATTGGAGATGTGGAGAAATTCAAGAAGTTAGTGCTCGCTTTTAGAGGGGAACCTAATCCAAAGAAAGCTGATGCATGGGTGAACCAGAATGAGAAGGTGTTTGACCTTTGGGGCAGCAGTGATGAGAAAAAGGTGGCGTATGCAGTTTTCATGTTACAAGATGAAGCCGACCATTGGTGGAAGATGGTCAAGCGCACACAAAGGATTAGCGCTGATCATCCCATGACTTGGGAACGGTTTAAGAGCATTTTCATCAAGAAGTACTTTCCTCAAAATGTAAGAGATCAGAAAGAGGAAGAATTCTTAAAGTTAGTACAGAATAATATGACAGTGGCAGAATATGAGGTGAAGTTCACCTCTTTGTCAAGGCATGCTCCGTATTTGGTTGACATCGAGAATCGTAAGGCAAGAAGATTTGAGAAGGGATTAAAGCGCGGCATCAAGAATAGGTTGCTGGCTCTAAAGCTTCCGACTTATGCCAAGGTGGTTGAACGGGCCGAGATTCTAGAGATGGAGAACAGGGAATTTTTGAAAGAGCAAGAGGAGCTGTGGCACAAAAGAAGCCGTGCCGAAGCTTTGGACAAGAACAAGAGCGGTGGTCAGAACAAGAGGAAAGCAACTTTACAAGAAGGTATGAAATCAACTCAAGGGGTACGAAAGTTTGCACTACTTGTGGCAAGAATCATGGGGATAAGCCCTGCCATCATTTGACAAATTCATGTTTCAACTGTAGGAAGGTGGGGCATTGTGCTATGGAATGCTCGTATCCGAAGAAGGAGAAGACTTACAACATTCAAGCTCTGGTTGGAGCTAAACCGCCCATGGGGGACCAGAGGCCTAGAGTACAAGGCCATGCTTATACTTTGACTGCCAAGGATGCCACAACTTCTAATGACGTAGTGGCAGGTACAATTAAGATTGGTTCTCATTCTTTTCATGCATTGTTTGACCCTGGATCCACACATTCGTTTATAACTACTTCTCTTGCGTGTAAGTTGGGTTCCGACCCATGACTTTTAGAGTTTGATTTGATGATTGATACCACGGTAGGGAAATCTGTATTAGTATCTACAGTGTACAAGCCTTGCTTAGTACGCATTGAGGGTAGAGTGTTACCCGCTGATCTCATAGTTATGGACATTCGGGATTTTGACGTCATTCTCGGTATGGATTAGTTGTCTTCCTACCATGACTCGTTGGATTGCTATGCCAAAGAAGTGCATTTTTGGATTCCCAGTCAATCCAAGTTCAAGTTTAAGGGTTCTACGCCTGTTACTTCATCCTGACTTATATTTGCCTTGGGAGCTAGGCGTTTGCTTCAAAAAGGATGTCAAGGATATTTAGCTCATATTGTGGATACTCAAATAGCTGTTCAGACTTTATCCGCTATTTCTGTCGTTAGTAAATTTTCGGATGTGTTTCCAGAAGAACTCTCTGGTCTTCCACCAGATCGTGAAATCGAGTTTGTTATAGACCTTATATCGGGAGCTGCTCCAATTTCTAAGGTTCCTTATCGTATGGCCTCAGCCGAGCTTAAGGAACTTAAGGTGTAACTTTAAGAATCGCTCGAGAAAGGCTTCATTCGCCCAAGCCTCTCTTATTAGGGTGCTCCTATTTTATTTGTAAAGAAGAAGGATGGAACGATGAGATTGTGTATTGACTATAGGGAGTTGAACCGTATTACAGTTCGTAACAAGTATCCTCTGCCACAGATTAACGATTTGTTTGATCAACTGCAAGGTGCGGAATACTTTTCCAAGATTGATTTGAGATCAGGTTATCACCAATTGAAGATCATGAAGGATGATATATCCAAGACTGCTTTCAGCACAAGGTATGGACACTATGAATTTTTTTTCATGCCATTTGGGTTGACTAATGCACCTGCTGTGTTTAGGGACTTAATGAATCATGTATTCAATCGATATTTGGACCAATTTGTCATAGTCTTTATTGATGCATATTGATTCACTCCAAAAGCAAGGAAGAACATGAAAAATATTTACGTACGGTGCTACAGTTTTTGAGGGAAAAGAATCTTTATGCTAAGTTTGATAAATGTGAGTTTTGGCTTAAGAAAGTTGTGTTCTTAGGGCACGTGGTATCTAAAGATGGGATCTCGGTAGATCCATCTAATGTAGAGGCAGTTTGGAATTGGGAAAGACCAAGGACGGTCAGTGAAGTTTGTAGTTTCCTTGGTTTGGCGGGTTATTATCACAGATTTATTGAGGGATTTTCAAAGCTTCCTATTTTATTGACTCGGTTGACCCCGAAGAAGGTTCGGTTCAAGTGGTCGGAAGAGTGTGATCGCAGTTTCCTAGAATTAAAGAAAAGATTAGTTTCGGCTCCGATTCTTTCTCTACCTTTGGGAACTGGAGGATTTGTCGTTTATAGTGATGCTTCACGGAAAGGTTTGGGATGTGTATTGATGCAGCATGGGCGAGTTATTTCTTATGGCTCACGGCAACTCAAAACGTACGAAGTGAACTACCCAACACATGACTTGGAATTAGCCGCAATGGTTTTCGCTTTGATGATTTTGAGGCACTATCTCTATGGTGAGACGTGTGAGATCTACACTGATCATAAGATTCTTAAGTTTTTATTCACGTAGAAAGAATTGAATATGGGACAACGTCGATGGTTGGAATTGCTTAAGGATTACGACTGCAAAATTCTATATCACCCTGGGAAGGCCAATGTGGTGGCCGATGCTATCAGTCGAAAGAATACAGGTACATGTGCTACTCTTTTGACTTCACGTAAAGAAATTCTTGTAGACCTTGAAAGTTTGGGTGTGGATGTCTTGGTTTTCAGGTCGGGGAGCTATTTTGGAAATTCGATGGCGTAACCTGCCCCTAATTGAAGGAATTAAGCAAGCTAAGAATGTGGATTCAAAATTAATTATGATCAAAGAGAAAGTTAGAGAGGGTCAACAGCCGGAGTTTAGGATTGATGCCAAAAGGGCATTACGATTTGAAAAAAAGATCGTGTGTTCCTTCTGATGTAGGGTTGAAGGAGTAAATATTGAGTGACGCTCATAGGCTTCACAATTCATCCGGGTAGTACTAAGATGTATCGGGATTTACGAGATGTGTTTTGGTGGAATGATATGAAAAGGGAGATAGAGAATTTTATCGCTCGATGTCTTACTTGTCAACAAGTTAAAGCAGAACACCAACGACCTGCCAGACCTTTGCAACCGCTTACCATCCCTCAGTGGAAGTGGGAACGTATTGCCATGGACTTCGTGTCTGGTTTGCGTAGGACAAGGCAAGGTCATGATTTGGTTTGGGTGATAATTGATCATTTGACTAAGGCAGTGCATTTTATTCCGGTTAAAGTTACCTATAGCTTGGAGAGATTGGCCAAACTCTATATTCAGGAAATTGTTTGACTCCATGGCTTACCTGTTTTAATAGTTTTGGATAGAGATGCATGTTTTACATCAAGATTTTGGCGCCGGTTGCAAAATGCCTTGGGTACTCGGCTTGACCTTAGTATGGCTTATCATCCTCAAAATGATGGACAGTCAGAGAGGACCATTCAAATTCTGGAGGACATGCTTAGGGCATGCTCACTAAACTTTAAGGATAGTTGGAGTGATCAATTGCCGTTTGTTGAGTTTGCTTACAACAGTAGCTTTCAGGCTAGTATCGATATGGTACCGTTTGAAGCCTTGTATGGGAGAAGATGTAGGACACCAATTTGTTGGTTTAAGGTTGGAGAAGAGAAACTTTTGGGTGCCTTGGGGCCCGAGATCGTACAACCTATATCGTAGAAAATTTGTTTTATTAAAGATAATTTGCTAGTTGCTCAAAGTGATCAGAAGAGTTATGCGGATAATAGAAGACGTGAACTAGAGTTTGAGGTAGGTGATCATGTATTTCTCAAAGTGTCACCTTGGAGGGGGGTAATGCATTTTGGGAAAAGGGCAAGCTTAGCCCTAGGTTTATTGGACCATTCGAAATCTTGCAGAAGGTTGGACCGGTCGCTTACCAAGTTGCCTTACCTCCTAGTTTGTCTCAAATTCATGACGTAGTTCACGTATCAGCATTGAGGAAGTATGTGCCAGATCCTTCACATGTTATTCATTTCGAACCTGTGGAGATCCGAGAGGATCTATTATACGAGGAACAACCATTGGAGATTTTAGACCATAAGGATCAAATTTTGCGCACTAAGACTATTAAGTTGGTTAAAGTGCTTTAACTTAACCATTCAATGGAAAAAGCGACATGGGAACTTGACGCGAAAAAAATCCTCAGCTTTTTGACATTTAAGGTACGTTTAATTCTGTGGACAGAATTCTTTTAGGGGGGGAGGGGGAGAGAATGTAATACCCCAAAAATTTTCTTTTCCTTGTTCGTTATTATTATTTTAAGAAAATAAGTTTGTGGGCTTTTTGGTAATAATTAAGAAAATGGTCGTTATCATTTCTGAATTTTTGGTCGAATGAAGAGTGGTTTCATTCAAATCAAAATGAAGGGAAATGATGTTTTGGAGTTTCTGAAGTTTTTAGTCGAATTAAAACATTTAATTTGAATGAAAACCAGTTTTCAGTCGAATGAAAATAGTTTGGCTTTGAATGAAAATGGGTTGCTTTGAATAAAAAGGATTTTGTGTGTAAAATGAGCTTTTGAAGTTTTCTGTCGAATTAAAAGTTTTAATATGAATGAAAATTCGTTTTCGATCGAATGCAAAGAAAAAAAAAGTTTTAATTCGAATTAAAAGTTTTAATTTGAATGAAAACTCATTTCTGTCGAACTAAAAAAAATTTGAACTAATTTCACCTCTGTCGGATTCGGTTGAAAGAAAATTATATTTCGGTCGAATGAAAACTTTTTATTTTGTTCCATATAAATAGTCTTCTTATTTCCTTCCTAGCCTTTTTGGGCTCTTTGTTCCTTTGTTTCCTGTTCCTTTCCTTTTTAGGCGGAGAGAGAGAGAGAGGTTAGAAGGCTTGGGGAAGCTTCTTTGGTATTAAGGTGGTGCTTTAAGGTTTTTCCTTGTTTGAAAAGCTTTTGAGGTAAGGGTTTATACGTTTTTGCTGTGGAAAGGTATCTTCGAAATTTGAATGCTTATACTTTCGTCGCTTTCGATTCATCTATGTTCGTTAGCAATTGATTTCTACATTTTGCCCTCATAGAGAATATTGTTTGCCCCTTTCCATCTGTGCCTTAATGATGCACAACTTTGAATTTGTACATTTGTGACCGTCAATTTAAGATTGACGTTGACTATGTTGAACAACTCTCAAAGAGGGTCGTTTGGACATATGTTTGTTATACTACAGAGCCGAAGCCTCCTAGTATGCTCCAAAGCACACGTTTGATGTTTGTATGTTTGGTTCGACATTTGGGTCCTATGACCACCATAGTCATCGTATGTTTGTAGGGTACCCGACATATAATTGAAATGTGTTTTGGGTTAAATGCTTAATGACGTTTGCTTTGGTATTTGATATCAAGATATGGATTGCTCATTTTTATACCTTCGGGCTTGTATTCAATTTGGGGTTCTTTGGACCATTTAATGAACATTTCACATATTTGATTCACCTTATTTGCATCGTAGCCAATTGCTATCACTTGTTAGTCAAAGATTTGGTTTTGTTTTGGACTACAAATCATCGTATTTGCTCCCCTTTTATTTTTCACTTACTGGGCTATTCGAGCTCACCCCCTACTCATTTTTTTTGTCCTTTACCACATGTAGTGGACGTGAATTGGGGCGTGGCATGCTTGGGAAATTAGAGTATTTATCTTATAAGCATTATTGAATAATGAAATTCTTTTGGGAAATTTACCTAGTTGGGGTAATTTGATAGAATTGTTTTGTATAACTGTTTGTCCGTTGTGATTAGAAATTGTTTTGTAATCGAATACTCAGTGGAGGAATATTTTGAGAATGGATTGTTTCTGACATTTGCTCTATGGAGATGTTCCTTTTGAGGCCTTTTAGTTACTCTGTTTATACCATCATCTTTAGTTCTATAGCGGTAATTCTTGTTGTTAGATGGCAGTCGTGGCCTCCCGGTTTGGGGGCATGACAATGGGTGTGTGTTAGGGTGAGGTGTGTGCATCTGTGAGTGTTTGAGGGTGAAGGGGATGGGAAGCAGCCATAATGGCTACTAGGAAGGAGGGTGTTAGCTGTGTGTCTAGGTGTTGATGCCGTGAGGGTGTCACTGCTACCGTAGCAGCAGTGGTCTTGGTGTGTGTGTGTGTGTATATATATGGGAGCTGATCCGTTGACCGCGTTGTCAAAATGGACTAAGTTGCTCGAGCTATCTGGCCGTAGATGTTAAAAGGCTGGACGGTCCAGATATTTTTTTTTTAAAAGTCCGTCTGCTAGACTGTGTGGCGGACGGACATTTTGACCAAAATATCCCTCGTTGCCCGTCCACTACACAGTATAGTGGATAACTTTTTGACCCTGACAATTGTCAGTCAAAAAGTCGTCCCCCACACTGTATGGTGGGCATATTTTGGCTGATAAGTGTCACATCTTGTCCCCGCACTACAATTACTTTGTCCTTATCCACACCATCCGCTACATTTATATATATATATATATATGTACACGGAATCTTGAAATTACCAATGTTGTATGTATTATGCATGTGCTAGCGTTGGTAATTTGCGAGCGTTTAATAAAAGCTTCCAAACTTGACATTTTTTCATAATTTTAGTCGTGAAAAATGGCCTTTAATCATGGCCCAGAAGATCCCTCCGTATTTTACGACGAAGAAAATCATATTAATATATCTATCTAGAAGGGACAAGTAAGATACTTATTTTTTGTTTATTCTCACGAACATTGTATATCTTTTGCTTTGCTTAAGTTGTCTTTATTAATTCATAGGAAAGCACCACTAAATGCAGTAGAAGTAATCGAACAATTCAATAGCTGACAATTGAACAAATTCCAGAAAAAATTGCTGCGTGGAATTGGGTTCGGGGTTTTCACGCATGAGAATATCTTTTAGCAAATTAACCGAAACTTAATAGGTACCCTTGTTGAGAGGTGGAGAAGTGAAACAAATACATTTCACTTTCCTCTTGGAGAGATGACGATAACCTTAGAAGATGTAGGGCTCATCTTAGGGTTACTGGTGGCAGGGCGGCCGATAATTGCTCCTCTATCGAAATTGTCAAATAAGAGAGTTGCTAGGGACTTCTTTACTTCGATACCCGAGAGTGAATTTAGCACTAGTGGGATAAAGTAGAGGTGGTTGCTAGAAAACTTTAGGGTTCTGCCGGAATACTACACGGAGGAGATGCTTGTGTTGCACACAAAGGCCTTCTTGCTGTGAGTGATATGGGCAATTCTATTCTCAATGACATCGAAGAATACGGTCAGAACCAAATATTTACCGTTTTTGGGTAACCTGCAAGAGGTTGGGGTGTATGCCTGGGATACAACAACTCTTGTGTACTTTTATCGAGCATTGCACAAGGAAACGAGGCATGACTCCAAAGCTATATGTGCATGTCTCTCATTGTTACTGGTATATCGTATAACTCTTTGTAATTATGTTTTTGATATTTTTTTTATTGTTCTTTGGTGTGGTCTTATGAACACATCACTACCAACCCAACCGTAGGAAGGGAACAAATAATGTGTGGTCTTGGTTGTACGCTTGGGAGTACAGTCGGAGGGAGAGCCACTACCCGAGGAGTGATGAGCCTCATCACAACATTACATTCTATTGGGGGAGTTTGACTCACTATCTCCAGGCCAAATGTGTTGGGTGCCCTACAATTGTTTGACAGGACGGGTGGTGGAGTCTTTCATCTTCACGTTCTTCGGGTTGCAACGCACACCACTGATCCATTTCGAGATCATGGAGTGGCAATTATCGAATTGCGCAATGCACCATTTTTGACTGCCTACGGGGGTTGCCAGCTGATGCCCCAGACATAAGGGTTAATAGGAACCTTCCGGGTGTCCCACGATTTGGCAAGGTGGATTCACACAAATTATTCGCAAACGAAATTAAATTGTGGGGGTTCTTGGCAAGACACGCTGGCAGCCATTGTGTCAGAGCCTAACCCTTTGGTCAGCATTGAGCAGTATCTCGGGTGGTATTACCGCATCACTCCAAAGAGAATAGCCCCAATAAGGTGGACAAGAGGGCATAAGTACCACCCTAGGGGTCAGATTGATGAGGGTAGAGCATATGAGCTCGTCAGTCGCCATATGCTTTTAATTGAATTTAATGTTTCTTGTTTTACATTCAATCCTGTTTATGGAATTTAAAGTTACTTAATATCTTTTTGGATGTAGGTTGATGCCTCACTCGCCTTCTTCCAAAAGCTGAGTGAGCGGCAAGATTTGCTGGATGCCATGGGATTGAATCTTCGCTCCCTGGTTGAGGTATTGGTGATTGGCTGTGGGGAGTTTGTGAGCTGTTATACGAATTATTCGGGGTGGCAGTCTCCCCATGTGAGCAAGGGATATGGTGATCCCTCGGGGCAGAGTTCAGGGGTGAGCCAGGGAGTTGGTGGTCCCTCAATAGTTGGGATGGGTAGTGCTTGGGGGCCGCCATCGGGGATGGGAATGGGTAATTGGGACGAGTTCAGTGTCCCCTTGTTTGCTTTGCTTGGGGACTTGGAGGTCATACCACTCTCTCAGAGTCAAGTCACACAAGACTTTGACTTCACAAATTTCAATCTCTCTAAGTCATTACCAGTCGTCTAATGGGCGGGACCCTTTGGCCTTGGGATAGCCGAAGAGTCGCACGGAGGACAATATCCCCTTATCTATCCTCCTGGAGGGCAATATCCCTTGGTCGATCCCCCAGAGGACAATATCCCCCGGTCGACCCCTCCATCATTCTATCTTAAAAATGTGCCCTAATCAACCAACGTTACTTTAATGGGCCCCCCAGCTACGAGCAAAAAGTGGTGACCAAACAATATGGATTACAATATCTCGTGGGATAGAACTGCAGGGGCTTGGTTGAAAGATACTGTGATCATTGCCTACGCCAAACTTTTGATGCGTCGGGGTTGGGATTGGGGGAATGCGTATCCCCGGAATTTTTTTGTTGGATGTGCTTTTTCATGACATGCTTTGTCATGAATGGAGAAGTTGGACATCAGTGAGGGGGAGGAAAAGCTTGCTCCAGTGGCCTCATCCTTGTTCGCCCACTGTATTTCTTGAGAATAGGTTGAGTCCGGTGAGCGCCCTTGATATGGATGTATTCCTATTACCCTTCTTGGGCAATGGGAACCACTTGTACTTGGTTTGCTATGAACCAAAAAAATGATCATAACAGTCCTCGACAATCTCAGCGACGATGCCAAGAGATGCCCCTGAAGCAACTTTTCAAAGCCCAATTGGATGCTATGGTAATCTTGCAATTTTGTTTTTTGCTTATTGTAATTGTTATCTCGTAGCTTACGCCGTTTTTTTATTTATTCACAGGATCTATTTTGTGCCATGGTCCAGAAGCAGTGGAGACTAAAAGCACCGGGGAAGCCGAAGATCGAAGTTCGATTGAAGATACAGAGGTCCAAGCAAGGTAATCATTCTGACTGAGACGTCTTTGTCATTATGTAAACATACTACATTTGTTGGAATGAGAGCCTTAAGGCAGTTGCCTAGAGCGAAGCAAACTTAGAAAACTTTAGATATATGAGATCTTGGGAGATTCATACCGGCCGGTCCAGAGTAGTTAGGAATATTGTAAATCAGGCCGAATGAAATTGTAAACATTTATTTTTATGACATAACATTGTTATTTCAAACTGCTTGTGATTTTGAAACATTTGATATCCTTTGTTTATGAAAGTCAATGTGAATTAGACATTTGTGTTGTGGTTAAGAATTTTGTGTGTTGTGGTTTTCTTGCCCTTCTTTAGACAGGTTGATAGTGCATAAGAAAATGAGAGAAAAGTTTTTAGGTATTTCTGTTGCTCTATCCCGCTACAAAGTGTAGCGGATGGCTAAAACACCAAAAATATTCTGCTACATAGTCTAGCGGACGGTTTAAAATACCAAAAATATTTCAAGTATTGGAGTGTAATGTTTCTGCTACACCGTCCGCTACACTATGTAGCAAACAGTTTCAAACACAAAAAATATTCTAAGTGTAAAGTGTAATATTTCTGCTACACCGTCCGCTATATTCTTAGTGTTGGAGTGTAATGTTTCTGCTACGCCCTCCGTTACACAGTCTAGCAGAAAGTTTAAAATACCAAAAATATTCTAAGTGTTCGAGTGTAATGTATCTGCTACATTGTACGTTACACTATGTAGCGGACAATTAAAATATTCTAAGCCCGCTACATAGTCTAGCAGCCGGAATAAATCAGCAAAAATATTCTAGGTGTTGGAGTGTAATGTTTCTGCTACGCTATCCGCTACACAGTCTAGCAGACGGTTTAAAGCACCAAAAATATTCTAAGTGTTGGAGTGTAGTGTTTATACTACACCGTCTGCTACACTATGTAGTGGACGATTTAAAACACCAAAAAATTCTAAGTGTTCAAGTGTAATGATTCTGCTACATTGTCTGTTACACTATGTAGCGGACGGTTTAAAATACCAAAAATATTTAAGTGTTGGAGTGTAATGTTTCTACTACACCATCCCCAACATAATCGAGCAGACGGAATAAATCAACAAAAATATTCTAAGTGTTGGATTGTAATGTTTCTGCTACATCGTCCGCTATATAATATAGTGTACAGTTTAAAGCACCAAAAGTATTCTATGTGTTGGAGTGTAATGTTTCTGCTACACCGTCCACTAGCGGATGGAATAAATCAACAAAAATATTTTTTAAGTGTTGGAGTGCAATGTTTCTGCTACACCATTTGCTACGCTATGTAGCATATGGTTTAAAACACCAAAAATATTCTAAGTGTTAGAGTGTATTGTTTCTGCTAGCGGACGGTATAAAACACAAAATAAAAATAAAAAATGTAAGGGTTAGAGTGTAATGTTTTCTGCTACACCGTCTGGTACACAGTTTAGTGGACTGTTTAAAACACCAGAAATACTCGTGTTTGAGTGTAATGTTTATGCAAGAGTACATTAAAATTTAGATGGTAAAGAAACGCAATTTGTGAATAACTAGATGTTACTGTAAAATTTGAATATGAACAAACATCTCGGATTATTACAGAATTATTACAAAGTCTACAATTCAAATACTCCAACAAACATGAGGGCTCCTAAAACATTATTACAAAAAAATTTAGACTAGAGGTCCACTGCATCTCCTTCAGCATCATCTCGTTCGGCATCATCTTCTTCCTCATCTTGGAAACCACATGGACTTATCCCCAGTGCCTTATAATGGTTTCGCTTGTCATGGTTGGTCATTTTGTTGCACAGTACACACCTTCTCAGCTTTATAGGTTGAGTTGCTTGTTCAATACAGCTCTTCATCCGTGTAGATCTCTTGCGCCTTTTGTTTGCGATATAATTGGATCCAAAGGTCAGATATAATTGTCCTTTTCCTCAACTGATGCATCATCTTTTGATCCCTGCATAGGCTCAGTGTTAACCATATTGATGAGTGAAGCTACTTCAAACTGATCGACGATGGGCTCTTGCTGCTCCACTATCTCGCAGAGATTTATATATGGCCATTGTAGCAGCACCCTTTATGGACAAACATGTAAACAGTGTCACAGATGATTATACCGTAACGTCTTTGATTCTTCAAAGTTAGCATATAGATGCTCTATAAATACAATGGTACTCTGTAATCTATTTGCAACCTTAGTCCACCGCAGCAAGACGTATTTATCGGGAATTGTCTTGATATTCTTTTGGGTGAAAAATCGCAGAATGCGTCTACATAGCATGCCATGGAACTCAAACTTCTTGCAAAGACATGTCACCGAATCCGTCTCTGTGTCATGGGTCACGGTATACAGTCTACGTACCTTCTCAGGGGAGAGGTCGTTCACCAACTAATAAACCTTTTACTCATGTGTAGACTTTTCTTCCACCTTGTTTATATTGTATCGTCCCGATTTCTACAGCTCCACTAGGTATTGCATGAACATCTCCTTCATATAGAATTTTGCACCATTCACCTCCAACGAGGTCTCAAGCAACCTTTTCCTTTGTTTGAGGTTCTTGTAAAGTCTGCAACCCTTTCTTTCACGAATAACTGTGCAACTGTTTTTTGATCAAACGTGACAAATCTCTTCAAATTTGTAGTTGTACCTACATAACTATCAAATGCGGCATTCATATATTCACTCATGTCCATCGTTTTCATACCCGCAGAATACCTTCTCGTGTAAATGCCAATCCATTGCTCTTTGAGCTCATACAAGTGTGCATCTCAGATATTAATTGAATTAAACAATTCAGCTAAAGGGCTAGGAAGTGAAAATCACGTCCGAAACTCAGATAACTTCTTATCAAACTTTGGAAGTTATGACACTATCAATAAGTACTATAGCAACGAAACTTCATATGTATTTGAAGAAGTTATAACATATAGTGGTGGCGAAGGAAAACCCTCTTCGAGTGGCCCAAAAGACACCAAAGATCCCGTAAAGGGAATATGTGCAGAAGAAATAGAAAAAATAATAAACGACTATTTAGATAAAGTAGAAAAAGAAAAATCATTAAAAAAATTGTTCATACCCTATTCTGGTCAGACCAGCAGGGCCCCTAGGGGACCCACTTTGCGCGACACATCACCCAGTCGACGGTCAGTTATTCAACGCTCACAGGCCGGTCAAAGCGTCACATAATCAAGTCACGTGCTTTTTTCCCTTCGAGGAGCAACCTTGGTATGCCTTCCCCCCCGAGGGGGTCGGCCACCCAAAGGGGGTCTGCCACCTACCTTGACGAACGACGTCAGTCGCCCATGGTCGCGCGCCGTAGTCACAGCGACCTTCGTCGCCCGCGTCCGCGGTCCAACTCCACAACTCTCGTCGCCCGCGCTCTAACTCTGCAACTCTCGTCTCTCGCGCGCCATCTCCTCGAACTTCGTCGCCCGCGTCCGCACAACAGCTCCGCGACTCCCGTCGCCCACACACCTTCTCCGCGACCTTCGTCGCCGTGCCCATGCACCACTTCCATGACATGTGCCCCTGCACTAGGTATACCTCCACGACAATCGTCGCCGTGCCTATGCACCACAACCATGTTACGAGCCTCCGGGCATCACACCTATTCACCACACCATGCACCCCTGCCATGGATGTGGAACATGCTTCGACCCACTCTCCAGAGTGTGTGGCATTTCGGGGGCTCCATTCGTAGTGCTCCGGCACTACGACCCCTCTCAACGGGATGGGCTTTGTGTCTTCGTGGGCTTAGCGCCATCGCCGGCTCAATCAAACTGCGGCATGGGCTGAGCACCATCACGGGCTTGGCGCAATCGCCGGCTCAATCAAACTACGGGATAGGCTGTATGCCATCGCCAGCTCAATCAAACTGCGGCATGGGCTTAGCGCCATCACGGGCTTAGCGCCATCGATGGCTCAATCAATCTGCGGGACGGGCTTCATGCCGTCGCCGGCTCAATCAAACTGCGGAATGGGCTGAGCGCCATCACTGGCCTAGCGCCATCATCGGCTCAATCAACTACGGGATGGGCTGTATGCCATCGCTGACTCAATCAAACTGCGGCATGGGCTTAGCGCCATCACGGGCTTAGTGCCATCGCCGGCTCAATCAAACTACGAGATGGGCTGTATGCCATCGCCGACTCAATCAAAATGCGACATGGGCTTAGCGCTATCACCCGACTCAATTAAACTACGGGATGGACTATATGCCATCGCTGGCTCAATCAAACTGTGGCATGGGCTGAGCGCCATCACGGGCTTAGCGCCATTACCAGCTCAATCAAACTGCGGGACGGGCTTCGTGCCGTCACTGGCTCAATCAAACTGCGGGACGGGCTATATGCCGTCGCCGGCTCAATCAAACTGCGGCAAAGGGTTCGCTGCTAAGGAAAAGGGTTCGCTGCTACGTGGAGGTGCCACAAAGGATGTAGTTTGCGTCAGCTTCCAGGTAGGCAACACGGGAGATAGGAAGGACGGCGTAAGGGCTGAGAGCAAGGATCCCCAGATAGGTCGCGAGGGCTGGCAGCACCGTGCAGGCAGAGTGACGACAAATAGGGGTGACAGAGGCATGCAACGGTTGGCAAGACGTGTTGCTTGCATGCCCGCGAGGTTGCACGGCCTGAGGGGGATGTCGGCTGATGGAGTTAAGAATTAGTAGCGCGGCTTGAGCAACCCCGTGCACCACGTATCCAGCCGCTGTAATGAGAGGCATGCAGAAGGGGTAGGGAGCTTGGCTTGCTTGGGGTAGGCAAGGGGTGAAGCCCCTAATGAAGTGAGACATAGCACCAAAGGTGGTGCCAGTAGAACAATGTTAGCTTGAAAATTCTCAAAGTCTAGAAATGACGGCCTCTTGGATTGCTGGGTAGAGGATGTGACTGGTAGTTTTGGTAGCCATACATTGTTGAGGCATGGTTGCTTGAGTGTGTCAGGCAAGGAATGAACTGCACTATTGGTAGTCCTCGTAGCCCTTCGCTGCACATGCATGGTGCCTGAGTCTGGAAGATATGCAGACTGCAACACGATGCTCACCTCCCCAGCAGAGTCGCCAAAAATGTTGATGCGGAAAAGGGTTCACTGCTACGTGGAGGTGCCACAAAGGACGCAGTCTGCGTCAGCTTCAAGGTAGGCAATGCGGGAAACAGCAAGGATGGTGTAAGGGCTGAGAGCAAGGCTCCCCAGACAGGTCGCGAGGGCTGGTAGCACCGCGCAGGCAGAGCGACGACGAATAGGGGCGACAGTCAACAGTCCGTGATGAGGATGCAGCGTCGAGGGTCCGGAGGCGGGAGTTTAAGTGTGTTTCTCTCACTAGAATTCCAGAGGGAATGTCTCTTTAAAGAGGGAAAGTAAAAAGTTCAAATGAAAGAAAGATCCTTGAAAAAGCTCCAAAGTCCACTATTTATAGGCAAAAATGTGCATGTGTCATAAGTTGACATGTGTCACCCCTTGTGAACGACACATTGCCAGGGGGGCCAAAGCATTAATTCTCCGTTGGGACTGCCGGTGCCTAAGTTTGTGCTGCCCTGCCCTTGTGACATCTCTTTGCCTATCTGAGGAGACTGATCATGCCGCGGTAGCATGGTTAGAGTAGCCTGTTGCCCCAGCCACTAGTCCAAGCCCTTACTGAATCCCACGAGGTACGTCCAGAGACGCGCAGAGATCCTGACAGTGGTGAGGGTTGCCCTTGTAGCCAACTGCCAGGCGAACTAGGCGTGACGCCCTCCAATGACCTGCTCCCATCCCAAAGTGACCCGTGGGTCATCGCCCTGGTGGTGTCGACGATCAACAGTGACATGAGTAACATGAGTGGGCATGGTCGCTGCTTGGTGCTTAGAGTCCGTTGCGGTGAAGTCTTTGCGTCGGAGCTCCATGCAAGTGTGATGTTGGTGGCTTTAAGGTTGTGCCGATGATGGCTCCAGGGTTGCGAGCCCATCCTGCTGCGAGGGCCAGAGCCCCCGGTGATTGAGCCGACGATGGCGCTAAGCCCGTGATGGCAATAAGCCCATGCCGCGGTGAAGGGTCCTCGTGCCGGAGCACTACGAGCGGAGTGCCCGAAATGCTGCACACTCCGGAGAGTGGGTCAAAGCATGTTCCACGTCCATGGTAGGGGCGCATGGTGTGGTGAATAAGTGTGATGCCCGGAGGCTTGTGACATGATTATGGCACATGGGCGCAGTGACAACCATCGCGGAACAGTACTTGGTACTGGGGCACATGTCATGGAAGTGGCGTATTGGCGCAGCGACGAAGGTCACGGAGAAGGTGTGCAGGTGACGGGAGTCGAGGAGCTGTCATGCGGACGCGGGCGATGAAGGTCACGGAGATGGCGCGCGAGCGACGAGAGTCGCAGAGTTAGAGCGCGGGCGACGAGAGTTGCGGAGTTGGAGCGCGGATGCGGGTGACAAAGGTCGCTGTGACTACGGCGCGTGACCATGGGCGACGGACGTCGGTCATCAAGGTAGGTGGCTGACCCCCTCGGGTGACCGACCCCCTTTGGGTGGCTGACCCCCTTGGGGGGGAGGCATACCAAGGTTACTCCTCTAAGGGAAAAAGAATGTTACTTGATTATATGACGCTTTGACCGGCCTATGAGCGTTGAATAACTGACCATTGACTGGGTGATGTGTCGCGCAAAGTGGGTCCTCTAGCAGGCCCTGCTGGTCTGACCAGAATAGGGTATGAACATAGCCCCCTGCGTGTGGTGTGCGTAGAGGGGCAACCCGAGCAGACGCCGCATGCATAAACGATGTGGCTAGAGCCCATCCTGCTGCGAGGGCCAGAGCCCTGGAGATTGAGCCGGCGATGACGTTAAGCCCATGATGACGCTAAGCCCATGCCGTAGTTTGATTGAGCCGGTGACGGCACGAAGCCCGTCCCGTAGTTTGATTGAGCCGACGACAGCACGAAGCCGTCCCGCAGTTGATTGAGCCAGCGATGGCGCTAAGCCTGTGATTGGTGCTCAGCCCATACTGCAGTTTAGTTTAGCTGGCGACGGCACGAAGCCATTCCAGCAATTTGATTGAGCCGGCAACGACTCAAAGCCCGTCCCACAGTTCATTGAGCCGGCGATGGAGCTAAGCCCATGCCGCAGTTGATTGAACCGGCGATGGCGTTAAGCCCGTGATGGAGCTTAGCCCATGCCGCAGTTTGATTGAGCCGGCGACTGCATATAGCCCGTCCCGTAGTTTTATTGAGCCGACGATGGCACGAAGCCCGTCCTGCAGTTTGATTGAGCCGGCGATGGTGCTAAGCCCATGATGGGGCTCAGCCCATGCCGCAGTTTGATTAAGCCGGTGACGGCACGAAGCCCGTCCTGCAGTTTGATTGAGCCTGCGATGGCGCTAAGCCCGTGATGGCGCTCACCCCATGCCATAGTTTGATTGAGCCGGCGACGGCATATAGCCCGTCCCGTAGTTTGATTGAGCCGACGATTACGCTAAGCCCATGCCGCAGTTTGATTGAGCCGACGATGGCATACAGCCCATCCCGTAGTTCGATTGAGCCGGCGATGGCGCTAAGCCCGTGATGACGCTAAGCCCATGCCATAGTTTGATTGAGCCGGTGATGGCATACAGCCCATCTCGTAGTTGATTGAGCCGGCGATGGCGCTAAGCCCGTGATGGCGCTAAGCCCGTGATGGCACTAAGCCCATGCCGCAGTTTGATTGAGCCGGTGATGACATACAACCCATCCCGTAGTTTGATTGAGCCGGCGATGGTGCTAAGAACGTGATGGCGCTCAACCCATGCCGCAGTTTGATTGAGCTGGCGACGGCATACAACCCGTCCCGCAGTTTGATTGAGTCTGCGATGGAGCTAAGCCGGCGAAGGCACGAAGCCCGTCCATTAGGGAGGGGTCGTAGTGCCGGAGCACTACGAATGGAGCCCCCAGAATGCCGCACACTCTGGAGAGTGGGTCAAAGCATGTTCCACGTCCATGGCAGGGGCGCATGGTGTGGTGAACAAGTGTGATACCCGGAGGCTCGTAACATGGTTGTGGTGCATGGGCACGGCGATGATTGTCGCGGAGGTATACTTGGTGCCGAGGCACGTATCATCAGCTTGGCGCAAGGGCGCGGTGACGACTGTCGTGGAGCAATACTTGGTGCCGGGGGCACGTATGATCAGCGTGGCGCAAGGGCGTGGCGACGACTGTCGTGGAGGTATACTTGGTGCCGGGGGCACATATCATAAGCATGGTGCAAGGGCACGGCGATGACTGTCACAGAGCAATAGTTAGTGCCGGGGGCACGTATCATCAGCGTGGTGCAAGGGCACAGCGACGACTGTCACGGAGCAATACTTGGTGCTGGGGGCACGTATCATAAGCATGGCGCAAGGGCGGGGCGACGACTGTCACGGAGCAATACGTAGTGCCGGGGGCACGCATCATAAGCATGGTGCAAGGGCGTGGCGACGACTGTCGCGGAGCAATACTTAGTGATAGTGTGCCGCCATCGTGGGTATTATGCACGGTCGGTGATGAGAATCGAGTGACCATTGGCGTTGAGCGTGCATTGTTGAGAGCACGATGAGTTGGCACGGGCGACGAGGATCGTAGAGACGGTGCGCGGGCGACGGGGCCCGTCACAGAGTTATCATGCGGATGCGTGCGACGAAGGTCGTAGAAGTGGCGTGCGGGCGATGGGAGTCGCGAAGCTGTCGCACGGACGTGAGCAACAAACATGTGAGGGCAATGAGAGTCGCAGAGCCGGCACGTAGATGCGAGTGACGCTGGCAACGAGAGTTACGGAAGGTGCGCACGACACTGGCAGCGGGGGTCCGCGCAGAAGGTGCGCACGGCGCTGGCGACGTGGGTCGCGGAGACGGCGCCCAGGCAACGAGCAACGAGGGTCGCGGAGACAGCCCCAGGAGATGGGCAACGAGTTACGGAGACGGCGCCTGGGCGACGGGCAACGAGTGTTGTGGAAGGTGCGCACGGCACTGGCGACGGGGGTCGCAGAGACGCCGCCGAGGTGACGAGCGACGAGGGTCGCGGAGACAGCCCCCGGGTGATGGGCAACGAGTGTTGCGAAAGGTGCGCACGGCGCTGGCAACGGGGGTCGCGGAAACGGTGCCCGGGTGACTAGCGACGAGGGTCGCGGATACAGCCCCCGGGAGATGGGTAGCGAGTTTGTAGAAGGTGCGCACGTCGCTGGTGACGGGGGTCGCGGAGACGGCGCCTGGGCGATGGGCAAAGGGCCGAAGGTGTGGCGGTGGAGGCTGAATGCCGTGTTGCTTTGTGAAAATGGTGGGTGCTTTTGTTAGCGTTGTGAAAAAGGTGAAAATGTATTTTTCAAACCAAAAAAAGCAGTGAAACTAAAACAAAAAAAAGGGGGTCGCTCAAAGTGGGTCCCCTAGTGGGCCCTGCATGTCTGACCAGACTAGGGTATGAACATATATATAGCCCCCTCCGTGTGGCGTGCACGGAGGGGTAACCCGAGCAAGCGCCGCACGCATAAACACATTTTAAGATGTTGATGTCGTTTGGCCAAAATGTTGTTGACATCGTCTTTGAGTGACGAAGGCGGGCGACGAGGGTCGAGGAGACAGCCCCCTGAAGACGAGGGGCTAGGAGACTACCCCCGGGCGACGAGGGGCGCGGAGATAGCCCCTGGGTGACGGGCGTCGCAGTGACGGCGCCCGGGCGACGGGCATCGCGGAGACTGTGCCCAGGAGACGGGCGTCGTGCCCGATCACGGAGACGGCGCCTGGGTGATGGGCAACGAGTGTTGCGAAGACGGTGCCCGGGCGACAGGCAACGGGGGGTCACAGAGATGGTGCCCAGGCGTCGTGGAGCTATCACCCGGGCGATGGGCAACGGTCAATGGCCGGTGCTGTTTGGTGCCTTAGTGTGAAGGTGGTTGTGGGGGTGCGATGGGCAAGGGCCGAGGGGAGTGGCCAAGGGTGTGGCCGTGAGTGAGGCGGCCGAAGCAACGTGAGTGTGGCTATGGCCTCCGAAGGTTGGTGGGCATAAGCCAAGGGTGTGGCCGGAGGTGGTGGGGTCGGCCAAGGGTAGGGGGTCGGCTGGGTAAGGGGGTCGGCCAGGCGTGGGGGGTCGGCCAGCTGCTTGGTGGTGAGAATGGCTGGTGGTTGAAGGAAAATGGTGAAGGGTTAAGGCTGTCGCGCGCTGCCATCAGGCTTATGGGGTCGGGGGAGAGGAAGAGGAGGAGAGAGGCCGAGGTGGGGGGTTTGCAGGGTGGGGGGGTCGGGGTAGCAGGGGGGTCGGCGGGTTAGGGGGGTCGGCCATGGTGTCGTGGGGAGAAGGGCCAAAGCAAGAAAATGCTAAGGGGTAGAGGGGACGTCGACGGCAATGGCCTGCCATGGTGCCGTGGGGCTTACGGGTTTGGGGAAGAGGGAGAGAGAGAGAGGCCGGGGGGGTCAACGGGGTGGGGGTGTCGAGGGAGCAGGGAGCAGGGTGGTCGGCGGGGTGAGTGGCCGAAGCGGAAGAAGAAGAAGGAAGAGGCCGTCGTCGGTGGCGTGGGCTGCCGGGGGGATGTCTGCTGGGTGTGGGCTCGGGAGGAGGGAGCTCGCAGGAGAAGGAGATGCCGGGGAGGGGTTGCCAGCGGTGGCCAGGGGCAGTAGGGAGGCTGAGCGGTTGGCGATGGCGCGAGGCAGGTGCGGCGGTAGGAGAGAAGAGAGAGAATGGAAATTAGGGTCGGGTCAGGTCAACGGGCGGGCGGTTTGACCTGCTTAAGCTGAATAAAAAGAGAGGGGAAATAGGTCGGGGCCCTCGCGGTCAGGTTCTGCCCATATGGGCTGTCTTTTGATTTTGACTTTAGAAATAAAATTCGCAATG
Source organism: Escallonia herrerae (assembly GCA_033070095.1). NCBI lineage: Eukaryota > Viridiplantae > Streptophyta > Magnoliopsida > Escalloniales > Escalloniaceae > Escallonia > Escallonia herrerae. Next base: position 72,689 of record JAVXUP010001295.1, read on the forward strand.
CGATTTTTTTTTGTTGAGCCTATAAAAGGAGCATGAGAGGGGATGTTAAATTTGGAGGAAGAATAATTTTGAGGTGAAAGGGAGAGAAATAGGGAGGTTGGGGATTGATAAAAAATTTTGTGGAAAATTTTCTAAGTGTTGGGGAGAGCACCAGAAGGTGAAAATTTTTCTAAGTGTAGAATGAGGATGAGGGTGATGACCCGACCGCAAAAAATGAAGCAATGTGTCTAAGTGTTGAAGAGTGAAGAGGGTGCCAAGTGAAGCCGCGGGGGTGATGACTGGACCGCGAAAGATGAAGAAATTTTTCTAAGTGTTGAAGAGAGGGGAGGGTGCCGAGTGAAGCCGCGGGGGTGATGACCCGACCGCGAAAGATGAAGAAATTTTTCTAAGTGTTGAAGAGAGGAGAGGGTGCCGAGTGAAGTCGCTGGGGTGATGACCCGACCGCGAAAGATGAAGAAATTTTTTCTAAGTGTTGAAGAGAGGGGAGGGTGCCGAGTGAAGTCGCGGGGGTGATGACCTGACCGCGAAAGATGAAGAATTTTTTTCTAACTGTTGAATAGAGGGGAGGGTGCCGAGTGAAGTCGCGGGGGTGATGACCCGACCACGAAAGATGAAGAAATTTTTCTAAGTGTTAAAGGTGGAGACTGGAGCTCGGCGGTGGTACGACATCGACGACTGGCTGAGTGACAGAGGCATGCGAGGGTTGGCAAGTCGTGTTGCGTGCATGCCCGCGAGGTCGCACGGCCTGAGGGGGATGTCGGCTGACGGAGTTGAGACTTAGTAGTGCGGCTTGAGCCACCCCGTGCACCACGTATCAAGTCGCTGCAATGAGAGGCATGTAGAAAGGGTAGGGAGCTTGGCTTGCTTGGGGTAGGCAAGGGGTGAAGCCCCCAATGAAGTGAGACATAGCACCAAGGGTGGTGCTAGTAGAACAATGTTAGCTTGAAAATTCTCCAAGTCTGGAAATGACGGCCTCTTGAATGGCTGGGTAGAGGATGTGACTGGTAGTTCTGGTAGCCATACGTTGCTAAGGCATGGTTGCTTGAGTGTGTCAGGCAAGGAATGAACTGCACTGTTGGTAGTCCTCGTAGCCCTCCGCTGCACATGCATGGTGCCTGAGTCTGGAAGATATGCAGATTGCAACACGATGCTCACCTCCCCAGCGGAGTCACCAAAATGTTGATGCGGAAAAGGGTTCGTTGCTATGTGGAGGTGCCACAAAGGATGCAGTCTGCGTTAGCTTCCAGGTAGGCAACGTGGGAGACAACAAGGACGATGTAAGGGCTGAGAGCAAGGCTCCCCAGACAAGTCACGAGGGCTGGCAGCGCCGCGCAGGCAGGGCGACGACGAACAGGGGCGACAGTCGACAGTCCGTGACGAGGATGCAGCGTCGAGGGTCCGGAGACGGGAGTCCAAGTGTGTTTCTCTCACTAGAATTCTAGAGGGAATGTCTTTTTAGAGATAGAAAGTAAAAATTTCAAATGAGAGAAAGATCCTTGAAAAAGCTCCAAAGTCCACTATTTATAGGCAAAAATGTGCATGTGTCATAAGTTGACATGTGTCACCCCTTGGGAACGACACGTCCCCAGGGGGGCCAAAGCACCGATTCTCCATTGGGACTGCCAGTCCCTAAGTTCGTGCTGCCCTGCCCTTGCGACATCTCTCTGCCTGTCTGAGGAGACTGATCATGCCGTGGTAGCTTGGTTAGAGTAGCCCGTTGCCCCAGCCACCTGTCCAAGCCCTTACTGAATCCCACGAGGTGCGTCCAGAGACGCGTAGAGATCCTGACAGCGGTGAGGGTTGCCCCTGTAGCCAACTGCCAGGTGGACTAGGCATGACGCCCTCCAAGGACCTACTCCAGTCCCGGAGTGACCCGTGGGTCATCGCCCTGGTGGTGTCGACGATCAACAGTGACATGAGTAACATGAGTGGCCATGGTCGCCACTTGGTGCTTAGAGTCCGTTGCAGTGAAGTCTTTGCGTCGGAGCTCCCTGCAAGTGTGATGTTGGTGGCTTCAAGATTGTGTCAATGATGGCTCCAGGGTTGCGAGCCCATCCTGCTGCGAGGGCCAGAGCCCCCGGTGATTGAGCCGGCGATGGCGCTAAGCCGTGATGGCACTAAGCCCATGATGACGATAAGCCCATGCCGTGGTGGGGGTCCTCGTGCCGGAGCACTTCCAGCAGAGCCCCGGAATGCTGCACACTCCGGAGAGTGGGTCGAAGCATGTTCCACGTCCATGGTGGGGGCGCATGGTGTGGTGAATAAGTGTGATGCACGGAGGCCTGTGACATGATTGTGCCGCATGGGCGCTGCGACAACCATCGCGGAACAATACTTGGTGCCGGGGCACATGTCATGGAAGTGGCGCATGGGTGCGGCGACGAAGGTCGCAGAGAAGGTGTGCGGGCGACGGGAGTCAAGGAGCTGTTGTGTAGACACGGGCGACGAAGGTCGTGGAGATGTCACGTAAGCGACGAAAGTCACAGAGTTGGAGTGCGGGCAACGAGAGTTGCAGAGTTGGAGTGCGGACGCGGGTGACGAAGGTCGCTGTGACTACGGCGCGCGACCATGGGTGACGGACGTCGGTCGTTAAGGTAGGTGGCCGACCCCCTCGGGGGGGGGGGAAGGCATACCAAGGTTGCTCCTCGAAGGGAAAAAGCATGTGACTTGATTATGTGACGCTTTGACTGGCCTGTGGGCGTTGAATAACTGACCGTCGACTGGGTGATGTGTCACGCAAAGTGGGTCCCCTAACGGGCCCTGCTGGTCTGACCAGAGTAGGGTATGAACAAAAATCAATGATGGATGAAATAGATCCAGCTGTTCTAAAAGAACAACAATATAAACAAAAAGAAAAAAGAGCCATATCAGAAGTAAATAAGGTGTTTGTTGAGATGAATTTATGGAATGGAGAAACCAATCCAAATTATGTAGGACCGTGGAATCTAGAATTAAATTTAGAAAAAAAATTCTAAATTTAGAATTTCTTTCTAAAGTTAATAACGCCGTATAAGGACAAATTTAAAACAGGAATTTGTCCCTAAAAATGGAAGAAATGAGCTCCTAAATCAATATGTCATATATATCTTGATATCGATTGTATTTTAAATACGGAAGAAATAATCGATAATTGGGCACAAGCCTTAAGGATTGCCATAATAGGTGGTAATTTAACAGAAAGGCACGCTATAAAATATTTTATTCAATCAACCCAACGAGAAAACGGAGCTAGGTTCTGGAACAGTATAGCAGATAACAAAATGATAATTGAAGCTCAAAGCAAGCTTAACATTTCTAAAGAATGGATATTGTTTTATGAAGATAACCTCAAACAAGAATTTTGCAAAATATCTATAAATGATATAGGTATTCAAGAAAAAAGTGCTTTCACAAATTTGCAAAACTACAAATATGTGATATGTGCTATTTTAAAAATTACACTTGTGAATTTAAAAAATACTTTTACAAGTTAGAACTCAGAGATAGCCTTTATTGGCAAAAGCAATTTATTGCCAAAATCCCTAAACCATGGGACGAGTTAGCAAAAAAAGAATTTACTAAACTCCTAAACGAAGGAATGCTTTGTGATTCTTTAGGAGGAAAGATTTGCAGCTGTAGAAGAAGTTCTAAGGAAATATTGTACTGAATGACAGACAATAAAAGATATGAAAAAAGCTCATATGAGTTATGACTGTTATTCAAAAGTCGATAACATGGTAAACAACTATGGATATGAAAAGAAGCCAAACTTCATGAAGAAAAAATTCAAGAAGAAAAGATTTAGAAACAAAAAAAGATATGTGAAGAAATGAAAAAAATTTCAGAAAAGAAAATCTAATCTATCAAGAGAAAAATCAAAACCATGGGGAAGATATATTAAAAAGAAATCTAATATTCCGTACAAAAAGCCTTCATGTCCAAAAGGAAAATCACCAGAAGAGTGTGATTGTTGTTGGTGGTTAACGTAAAACCAATGCAACATAGTCTTGAGATCTTTCAAAGATTCCTGAAATACTAAAACAAGGGTTAATAAGACCCAGTGAGAGTCCTCATTCAAGTCCAGCTTTCATGATAAAAAATCAAGCAAAACAGGCTAGAGGAAAAGCCAGATTAGTCATAGACTATAGAGCTTTGAACACAACAACTGTCAAAGATGGCTATAAAATTTCAAACAAGGATATGCTGATAAACAAAATCCAACTAGCCAACTTTTTCTCGAAGTTTGACTTAAACAAGGGATACTAGAAAATCAAAATGGAAGAATCATCAATTCCATTAAGTGCCTTTAGCGCACCACAAAGGCACTACGAATGGACAGTATTACTATTCGGATTAAAAAATGCTCCACCTTTATTCCAAAGAAGGATGGATAACATTTTTAAAAAGCACGGAGATTACTGTGTAGTATACGTAGATGACATATTAGTATTCTCAAAAAACCAGAGAAGAACATAGAAATCCTCTAAAAACGATAGCACAAGAATTCATTAACCATGGATTAGTACTATCATAGAAGAAAAGTGAATGGGAACAAACCATCGTTAACTTTCTAGGATTGAGAATAGAAGACAGTAGAAAAATTGTCCTTCAAGATCACATAGCTGAAAAAATTAAGCTATTTCCAGAACAAATCAATGATGTACAACAACTTCAAAGATTTATTGGGTTTTTAAATTATGCAAGAAAATTCATCCCGCATTTATCAAACCTAACAGAAGTCTTAAGTAAAAAGCTTAGAAAAGGAAAATGGATATAAGAAGAAGAAGACACTTAAAATGTTCTTTGGATAAAAGGTCAGGTTAAAACCCTGCCAAAATTAAGCTTACCTAAATAAGGAGACAAGTTAGTTCTAGAAACTGACGCTTCTGAAAATTGTTGGGGTGTAATATTAAAAGCAATACCCCCTGATCAAGCTGAAGAACAGCTGTGTGGATACTGGAGTGGAACGTTTAAGGATGCAGAAACTCAGTATCACATAAACAAAAAAGAGTTTTTAGCTATAAAACGTGGCATAAAATCTTTTTATATATTTCTAGTTTCAAAACACTTTCTTATCAGAATAGATAATAGGTGTTTCAAGGCTTTCCTCAAAAGAGATTTAAGAGATGTTAGTCAAACAAGATTTTTTCGATGGCAACAATGGTTCAACTATTATGCTTTACGATGCAGGGAGTTGGTGTTACCCCAAAAAAGACTACTCAAAAGGCCTTAAAAGAAAGGTATGAAACAGGAGATCCTGAAGTCGGTTTGCTGGGAGAACCATAAAGAAAATTCGACTACTACGTCATTTACCCAAAAAAGAAAGAGGATAGTTCTTTGTCACTCACAAATTCTCCCCCAGTAGCAGAAGAGGATGGTTGGAACTACCAACCCAAAAGCCCTAAAACAGGACAATGGCTAAACGTTCAAAATCAATGCATAAGTTTTGGAATAAAGAGAGTAAGGCTGAAACCTCAACAGCAAGGCCCCCTAAACAAGTGGGCAAGAAAATAAAAAATTACTATCCTAATAACAAGGATATAAAAAGAAAAGTGGCAACTGACGAAGATGAAAAATCTTCAGAGCAAAATGCTTCCATAACACAAACCGATGATAATAAAACAAAAACATTTTATGATCTAGGGTTATGTGAAGAGAGTAAAAAACTCTTTGGAAATGTCTGACATTATCTGAGGAAAAATTACCGATAAGAGTTACGAAAAACCCTCAGTCAATTAACTGATTATGATAAGCACTTAGAAGAAAGGCTTAATATAAATGAGGATGAAGAAGGAATGATAGTCCTACAAGAAAAGGAAGAAGGAATGATAGTCCTACAAGAAAAGGAAGAAATAATTTGATTGCTAGAAGAAGTAGAATCATTGCTCCCAGCTGATATCACTACAAAAATGAAAGAACTAGTTAGAAAGGTGAATGAACACAAAGAGATCCTTCGCAAACCAGAAATGAAGGCATTCCTGAGTTGGGATTATGGATGGCCAAGCCTCACATTACCATTAAACATAGTTGATCTTAAATGGAATGAACATGGACTCGTAGACACATTCAAAATAAATTAAGATGATTATCAACTCATCGATAGCCTCCCAGCTATAGTTCAATATGCTCTTGTAGTTATGGGATTCAGTCGACAAATTATCACAGTCCAAATACTATCAACACTGGCAGAAAGAAGCAAAACGAAATTCTATCAACCATACCAAATTTGGTTCATTTATCAATTCGCTAATAAAAAGTTAATGAATTTCTACCGACCGCACAAGGAAGAGCTATGGAACACTCTAAATCTTGTAAATATACATGAAATTAAAAATAAAAAAAACTTTAGTTTAAACTAGTTTTACAACCTAAAACTTTCAAAACTCAAAATTAGGTTCTTTACAAAATGACAAGCTAACAGTGTTGACCCACACAGGGTCCTATCACTCAAAGTAGTGGTGGGCACTCCAGAATCTCACATAGTCTTTATACCCATTCCCGAGCAATCTACATTTGATCAATACCTGCAGAAGGGAATCAAACGAAGAGTGAGCTTTTGAGAGCTCAGTAAGGTCGTTTAAGGAACAACCGAAGGTATTATAGAACAACTCAAGAGTCCATCCTATGATAAGTTTTCAAAATATTCCCAAACAATGATAAACAGTTTGATGATTTCCAAAACGGTCATAATCAACTATAGACAGATACCAAAACAATCATAAACAATAAAAAATAGATACCAAAACAAAAAATTAATAGATATAAATAGATACCACTACGATCATTTGAAGATCATTTTCAAAGATTCCAAAGCAATCATTTGAAGATCATTTTCAAAGCCATTATTTTCAAATAATATGATGATTTTCCAAAATGATCATAAACAGATGCCAAAATGATCATTTAAAGATCAGTTTCAAAGTCATTAGTTTAAAATGAAATGATGATCTTCCAAAGGATTTCAAAACGAATACAGATACTTCAAGGACTATATAGGGAAGGGTTTCCGATAGTCACAAACAGTTTCGTCATAATATGGGGAAGAGCTTCCATCGATCAAAGAACAAGTCCTGCATAATTACGCAGGTTCAGACCATTCTTATAACGTCTCCCTCAGAAGGGACCCAGGGTTAACATATAAGACAACAATCATAGAATCAACAAGAAATTCAATTCCTTGACATGCAATAAAATTGAGCATTAACATGAATTCAAATAACCCATATCGATTAGGGTTTCGATGACAATTAAACATGTTAATACAACTCATCACTTAGAACTCAAAAATTGTGACAAACAAATATCAAGAACAAATATGAACAGATATCGAATTTAGGCATAACATTTCAGAATGAAGAATGCAAATAATTATCGAATTTTCTCAACATGCAATAAAAGACGAGTATCCATAAGATCTCCAAATAACTGATTTAGGTTCAATATTAAGGTTTGCTTGGTAATAACATGACGATATCAATGCTTATCTCAGTGTTTGAAAATAGCTATAAGTGAATTGAAAGGATACTAATAAACACAAGTCATCGAAATTAGGGTTCAGACAAAAATCCTTTCCAGGGTTCAGATGGAAATCCGTACCTCCATCCAAAGCTAAATTATCCTAATCAAAAATTCTTTTGATCTAACCTAAACGAAAGAATCAAATGATTAAAGTACCGTTTACACCACGATAGTATAAACTCAATATTGACTCACGCATACTTTCAGAATGAACCCCCCTCTCACCGGGTATGTAAAATTATCAAAATGCCACATTATGTATAAAATAACAAAAAGCACCCCTCTCATACTTAAATCACCAAAACAGCCTTTTCATAAACAAATTACTAAAATATCCCTACTTTATGTGAATTTATCCAAAAGTACATTTTATAGGTAAAATTTAAAAAAATACACCCTTAGGTGGCAAATTACCAACACACCCCTCGGTGCTTCCTCCACAGGAAAAATCTCAAAAACACATTAAAACACTATTTTAATTGTCCTAAAGTTATTTTTGGGCTTAAAAATATTTTAAAAAAATTTGGCTAAAAAATCCCAAACCGATGTCTGGACCAAGCGCTCAGAAGCCGAACTGCTAAAAATATCTATCAACCTTGGAATAGCCGTAAATTTTAGAAAATAAAACATATCAGAAATATAAGGTTACACTGAATCTTTTAGATTAAAATAACTTGATTTACTATATTAAATACTTCAAGAATTATTAATTTAGCGTCCTTCGCAGACACCAAAAAATCCTACAGTATACATCTCGTAAAAATAACAAGAGTTACTGTTTTGCACTTGGTCAAAATAAGGTTTAAAATACTTAGAAGCTAATGGCCTTCATCGAAGCTTACACTCACTATTTCTAACACACATACACACACTCACACACACGCGCGCGCACACACACACACACACACACACACTCTCTCTCTCTCTCTCCCCCCGTGTCATTGAGCACTCTTAGCTCTCCCACATTACATTCTTACACACACAAAACTTGTATTTCCACCACACACACACACTCTCTCTCTCTCCCTTCTCTCTCAAACACCACTTACATATACATTACACACACTAGTTATGCATATGTGCACACACATTACACATATTAACACGCAAAGTCACAAACATGTGCTCATCCTCCCAGAGCACCTGCACATCCAAACACACGCGTACTGATCACTACACACACACACACACACACACACACTGCTCTTACTAAAACCCCCACACAAGCACACATTAAACCCATACACACTCACACGGATGTACAAATACACGCTTACACATACTATTGTGCACGCACGAGCGCGTGCGCACACACCCACTACTGCTGCAATAGTAGCAGAACATGCACACTCTATTGCTACCACTTAAACACATACACCACCACCACCACCACCACCACTTCTTAGCCCCTAAAACACCCCCCACCCCCACTGTATAGCCCCTAACACAAACACATGCCAGAACTGCTGCAGTAGTAGCAGTAGCATACCACCACCACCACCACCTTTGATGCAGCAGTTGCACAAACACACAACACTACTGCTGCTACAACGGTAGCACACATCACCACTACTGCAGCGGTAGCTCACACAGCACCACTGCTGCTAGAGTCACACACACACACACACAAACACTCACACAGCTCCTCACTATATGCTTCCCACCTTCGAAAACATACTCACAAGTCACATATTTCTGCAATTAGACACACAAATATATGCAAAATACACACCCATAATGTATACTCACATACCCCCATGAATTACACATACACACACTATATACATTGGAGACACACTCGTCACACACAACACCTACTGCAGCCCCCTTTCCCTTACCCCAACACACAAAAAACTTACACAGGTTCTACCCACAAACGTACTCACTGAACTTCACACACTAAACCACATACAAACCGAAATTAATACCAAAATTGAAACACACTAAGATTGCAGAAACTAAATAGAGAATTCACCTTGAGAAAATTTCTTCAATTCCTCTCTCTCTTTATTTCTGCTCGATGTTTTGCCTCTCTCTCTTTCTCTTTCATGTTCCTTTTCTATTATGTTTCTTTCTTTGTTTTTTGTCTGGATTTTTCTTTCTGATTTTGTTCCTTCTGTTCCCTCTTCTTTCTCGAATTTTCTATCTTGTTTTCATTTTTTAATTCCTTTTCAAAATCTAACTATTAATTTATAAATTTAATTAATCACCCTTTCCAAAAGTAATCGGTCACATCACGTTATGCTCAATCCTTCTAAAATTGACACATACATGCCATTTTTGAAATTTACAAAATAGTCCCCAAAGTTTTTCAAAATTACAAAATGGTCCCAAAAATTTGTAAAATTACATTTTGATCCATAAAATCATTTTTAGCATCCATACTCTATTAATACTAGAGCATTGCTCAAAATTATCGCTCATTTTATCTATTTTGTTTTAGGTGGTAGGTTGAACTGGGTGAAAAGTCGGGAAAAAGGAAATGAGAAGTTGGCTTGATTTATAAAAGGAGACGTAAGACGGTGTCAGCTGTATGTTGAGATTTAGATGTTCTATTTTATAACTTCCGATGTGTTTATGCTGAACATTGTAGTGAAAATTTTTGTAAGGATGCCCTTTTGAAGCTTTATGTATATAAAGTTATGTACCTAGAGTTGCTCTGTATTCCTGCAGGGTTAAGTTGCATTTACGACCGACAACTAAACTCTAGTGATGTCACTTGGGCTAAGGGGTGTCGCAACAGTCTACATCACGATATTATAAAGTCAATACTGACTCACGCATACTCCTAGAATGACCCCGTCACTGGGCATGTAAAATCATCAAAATACCTCTTATGTGTAAAATTACCAAAAGCACGCCTGTCATACTTAAATTACCAAAATGTCCTTCTCGTAAGAAAAATCACTAAGATATCCCTACCGTATGTGAATTTATGCAAAGGTACCTTTATAGGTAAAATTATCAAAATACCCCCCCGAGTGGCAAATCACAAAAACACCCGCTGATGATTCCCGCATTGAAAAAATCTTTAAAACACTATTTTAAGCATCCTGACGTCATTTTTTGGCAGAAAAGTGTTTCAGAGAATTTTCACCTGAAAATCTTGAACTCGTGTCCGGATCGAGTGCTCAGAAGTCGTTTCGCTAAAACTAACTATTGACTTCATAATGACACGAATTTTTAAAAACTCTCGAACTAGTGTCTCATAGAATTTTTGTCCGAAAATCTCGAAATGGTGTTTCAGTAATATAAGGTTTTCATATAGTTTTTAGATTAAAATAGCTTTATCTGCTATATTAAATAATCCAATAATTCGTTTTAATTGATACCCTCATTTAGCATCCTTCGCGGACACCAAAAAATTTCAAAAGTTTCCACATTGTACATCTCATAAATCGGGGTCACTATGTTGAACTTTGTCAGATTTTGATCCGAACTATTTATAAAAAATTGCATAAAACTGTTAACCCCCTTTTTAGTGACAATTGCAGTCATTGTTTATCCTAACCCCCTTTTCTCCTTTCTCCATTACTAATCGGCCTAACCTTTTAATAAAGATAGCAAATTTTACCTTTTGTCTCTCGCTACAGTAAATGGCTCAAAAAATTTTCTCCATTTTTTAAGGCAGTTCTCTGCCTCCACAAGGTCTAATGACCCCCCAAAGCTAGTCGCATTTTGTTTGTTAAATTCACCTAAGGTACTCTCGTCTTGAGATTGTGCCTATGGTTGGACCAAATTCTGTACTCCTTAGTGATGGTCAACCAGATTCTATGTCATCAAGGTCAGAATCTGATTCATAGTGTTCAGAACCACATCCATCAGTTATGGGTTCTATTGTTCTTCCGTATTAGGTCAAGGTACCTCTCTATCGGGGACCTCCTAGTGCTCCATACTAGCTCTACTGCCAGTGCTACAAATGTAAGCCATATTGATACAATTAACAGTTATTCTAACACGTGTCTAAAAAACAGTGCAATTACAAGTTAAAGGCAGAATTCTTAACTCTATCATCACCATACCCCACTATCATTAACCATAATACGATTCTATAGAATCGTGTTACCTATATGTTGTAGTTACGTGTCTACAGAATCAGATACTATACATTTATTACCACAAGGCCAAACTGCTCTAATACCAACTTTAACGACCCAGAAATCCAGAGCTCCATCTCCACAAACTCCTAGACCTTTAACCTACCACATCATATCAGACCCTCCTCACTAATAGATATAATCTCTGCTTAAATGCAAGTTCCAACATATTAACCTAAATTCTCCAAAATGCAAGGTGACAAAAATTTTTCTCTAACTTAAACTATTAAAATATAGGTTCTTTACAGAACGACAAGCAAATAGTACTGACCCACACAGGGGTCTTATCACACAAAATAATGGTGGGCTCTCCAAAATCTCACACGGCCTCTTACCTATACTCGAGCAATCTATAGTTGATCATAACTTGTAGAAAGAAATCAAATGAGGATGAGCTTTTGAGTGCTCAGTAAGGTCACTCAAGAAACAACCGAAGTAACTATAAAATGATTCAGGAGTCCAACAATGATAATTTTCCAAATATTTCCAAACAATCATAAATAATTTGATGATTTTCAAAAACGATAATGACAATCATAAATGGATACCAAAACAATCATAAACGGATACCAAAATGATCATTTGAAGATCATTTTCAAAGCCATCATTTTAAAATACAATGATGATTTTCAAAGGATTTCAAGATGAGTGCATATACTTCAAAGACAATATGGAAAAGGGTTTCAGATAATCATTGTAAAATACAATGTAGTCAAATTTAGAAGATACTGACCATGGGCAGAGGCAATGCTACTTAGGGAATGCACAGAAAGAGTACACATGCATGATGTGCAAGAACTAGTCCTTTTCATCAAGCTACTAGCCCTTTATAATTACGTAGGTTTAGACCATCCTTGTAACACCTCCCACAGAACAGATTCTAGGTATAATATCCCGAACTTCGGAAGCTATTTAAAATAACTATCCCTGCTTCAAAAAATAAAGGTGGGATAATTTTGTGTGATGCTCGAGTATCAGTAGAGTATTGAAGCTTTAAAGAATTTGGGGCATAAATGTAATTTTTTTAAAATTCTGGGGGCACTTTTATAATTTTGAAGAACTTTGGGGGTATAAATGCAATTAATGTTTTAGTGTGAAAAATTAATGAAATGGGTGATATTATATGTTTAGTAACATCTAATGTAATTAATGAAGATTAGGAGAGTTTTGGGACCAAAAATGTAAATTTTAAAATTTTTGGGGCAATTTTATAATTTTGGAAACTTTAGGGGCTATTTTGCAAATTTTGAAAATTCATACCTATGTGTCAAATTTTTAGAGAAATTCTCGTAAGTGGATGCCACCACCTCCTTATTTATTTGGTGACTAACCCTTAAATTAAAAACTAATAAATAGGGATAAGGTCTTTAAGAAAATTAAAAGGAAGAAAATAAAAGAAAAAAAGGGAATTTTGGAAAAGATAAACAGTAACCAGAAGAAGGAAAATAGAGCAGAGACAGGGGAGAAGAAACCGAGCTTTGGGAGAGGGAAGATCATGGAGAAAAAAAGGAAAAAAAATATCGTGGGAATGCTAAGAGTAATTCCTCCTTACTACTGCGTATAATTTAGTGTGTGTTTAGTGTGCATCACTGTGTGTGATACTGGGTGTATCTGTGTGTGTTCTCTCGCCTGGGGGTGTATTCTTGGTGTAATTTTGTGTGTTTCCAGTTAGTATGTGGGTGTTCAGTGTAGGCTTGCGTATAAGGGCAAAGGAGAGTGCTCGTGGGGGCTCATTGGGCGTTTCGGTGGGTTGGTGTGTGTGGTTACTATGTGTGTGTGTGTGTGTGCAGGTTGGCCGTGTGGATTTGTGTGTGATTTTATGTGTAAAACTGGGTATAGTGTGTATAAGTGTTTGTAGGATAGAGAAAGGGATGGATTTTGTGTGCTTCAATGTGCCCGAAGGTGTGCGTATGTGTGTTTCAGTGTTCTATGAGTGTGTGTGAATTCGAGTGTGTATTATATAATTGTGTGTATTTGGGATGTACATGTGTGCTAGTGAGTGTTTAGGCATGGATTTAAGTGGCTATGTATGAGTAGAGTGTGTCTTGGTGAGCTGTGTGAGTGTGTGCAAGAGTATGTGTCACGGCTGAATGGAAGAAAGGAAGATGACAAGTGCATGTGGGTGAAGGTGTAATAGTGTGTGTGGGTAATCTGAATAGTAACCGTAATCATCACTAAAGGTAGAACATTAATTGGGCAATTTTATCATGAATTTTTATAAATAGCTAGGGTCAAAATTTGACAAAGTACAAAAATGTAACCCAAAATATTTTTACGAGACCTACGCTTTGAAATTTTTCAAGAATTTTTAGTGCCAACAAAAAGGGCTAAATTAGAAGAAAATTTTGATTTAACTAGCATACCAAACCAAGTTATTTTAATCTAAACATTTATGGAAACCTTAGTTTACTGATATGATTCATTATTTAAAATTTTGTGCCATTTTGAGGTCGATAGGTATTTTTCGCGAAACTGGCCTTCTAGTGCTCGGTTCAGACACCGGTTCGGGATTTCGGAACAAAAATTCTCTAAAATACTTTTTAGCCAGAAAAATGATTTCAGGATGTTAAAAATAGTATTTTAAGATGTTTTTGGAATTTTTTCAGTGCCGGAAACCCCTAGGGTATCTTGGTAAATTTCACCTATAAAAGCTATTTTGAGGTCAATTCACGTACAATAAGATTGTTTGAGTGATTTTACTTGAGGAAAGGCTGTTTTTGTGTTTTAAGTGTGAGAAGGGGTATTTTGATAATTTGCCACCCCGAAGGGGTATTTTTGTAATTTAACCGAAGAAAGGTATTTTTTGGTAAAATTGCATATGGTAAGGTTATTGTTGGCAGATCGGAGGCTGGCCGCTTCCATCTACTCCCTTGTGTACTTGACCATGTGCGCTGGTTGCTGTCCCAAGATTATAAGGAAATAAAGTTGCACCCTTACTAACAGCAATTGCTTTTGGTGCAGTGGTAAGCGCTTGATCCTAACAATTGGTATTAAAGAAGGTCACGGGTTCGAGTCCCTCGGGGTGTATCTGGGGAAGGGATTGTTGGCAGATCGGAGGTTGGCAGCGTCCATCTACTCCCTTGTGTACTCGATAGTGTGCGATGGCTGTTGTGTCAGGATTATAAGGAAATAAAGTTGCGCCCTTACTAACAGCAATTGCTTTTAGTGCAGTGGTAAGTGCTTGATCCTAACAGTTATTATAGTGATTCTACTTGCGAGAAGACCATTTTGGTGATTTAAGTCTGAGAGGGGCATTTTGATAATTTTACACCTAAGGGCATTTTGGTAATTTTACATACACGGTGAAGGAAGTTCATTTTGGGAGTAGGTGTGAGTCCATATTAAGTTATAATACTGTAATGTAGGCTGTGTTCTAATGATTCGATCATTTCGTTTAGCTTAAAGCTAAAGACTTTTGGTTAGGATAATTTAGCTGCGGATCGAGATAAGGGATTCTATTTGAAGACTGGGTAAAGACTTTCGTCTGAACCCTTATTTGATTACTCATACTCGTAAGTATTCCTTTGATTTACTTATGACTAATATCGAACACTAACTTATGTATTGATATCAGCATATTATTGCCCAGAAAACCCTAATATAGAACCTGAATCGACTATTTGAAAATCTTATTGGTGCTCGCCTGTTATTGTATGGTGAGCAAATTTGATAATTGTTTATATCCGTTCTTCTGAATTTTTGTGCCTAAATTTGATAACCATTCGCCATCGTTTTATCTGTTTGTTATGGTTAATCTAGAATTTTGAATAACAACATATTTCAGTATATCTATTGTTATTGAAATCCGAATTGATTTTGGTGATTTGAGCTTATGTCAATGCTCATTCAAATTGTAGATTTTTTTTGTTGACATGGGAATTCCGTTTTGTGGGGAGGCATTATAAGGCTGGTCTGAATCCTGCATGTAATGCAGGCTAGTACCCAGTGGGACTAGTAATTATATCCTAGTTCACCATGCATGTGTACATCTGTGCTTTGTCGGAATGGCATCGTGACCACCCAGGATCAACGCTTTTTATTTTATTTGCACCATATCTTATCGTGACTGTTACGGAAATGACTGGAAAGGGCTGTCTAAAATAATTTGTACTTGTGCTGAAAGCGTTTGAGAAATCATTATTGTATCTTTGAATGATAACTTTCGAAATGATATGTTATTGACCGTTTTGGAATCCGTCGTGTTTGTTATTGTTTATGCTGGTATCTATTTATGATGAATTTTGAAAATCATTGAGCAATTTAAATCGTTTGAAGTGTTTTGAAAACCCTCATTGGTTGGATTATTTGGAATTGTTTCAGAATTCTTTTGGTAGTCCTTGTACGACCTTACTAAGCTCTCAAAAGCTCATCCTTCATTTGATTCCTTTCTGTAGGTAATGGACAACTATAGAATGCTCAAGATTGGGTTTAGAGTTTGAGTGAGATTTCGATGAGCCCATCACCACTGTATGGTAAGAACCCTGAGTGGGTCAGTGCTGTAGCTATTTTGCAAGGATTTTAAATTAAGCTTAAAACTAT
Organism: Escallonia herrerae; assembly: GCA_033070095.1. Taxonomy (NCBI): domain Eukaryota; kingdom Viridiplantae; phylum Streptophyta; class Magnoliopsida; order Escalloniales; family Escalloniaceae; genus Escallonia; species Escallonia herrerae. Next base: position 88,822 of record JAVXUP010001295.1, read on the forward strand.
TGAGTTGTATGACTAGCTTGAGCTAAGACCTCTTTTGGAGTGTACATATACTGACGTATTTGAGTGGATGACGAGTTAGAAGTATGTGTTAGTGAACAGTTTTGACAGGTTTGATGTGATCTAAGAGGTTAGCATTCTAGAAGTTCAAGGCAATGAAGCTCCGAATTTTCAGGGATGTTACACCAGGTCAACACAGAAGACAACAATCACAGTATCAAAAACAACTCAATGCTCAACATGCAACAAGAAATAAAAATCAACATGAATTCAAATAACCAATAGTAATTATGGTTTCAATGACAATTGAACATGCTGATATCAATTCATCACTCACAATTCAAGAAAAGCCAAAAACGAATAAATACGAAAAGTTCAATATAGAAACATGCTGATATCGATAAAGTTCAAAAGTTCAATAAAAGGTGAGCATAGATAAAAATCTCAAATAACCAATTCAGGTTCAATATTAGGGTTGGCTTGGCAATAACATGCCGATATCGATCCATATCTTAGTGTTTGACAATAGCCATAAGTAAATCGAAAGAATACTTACAAACACAAGTTATTGAAATTAAAGTTCGGACAGAAATCCTTACCTAAGGTTCATATAGAAACCCTTGCCTGGGTCCGAAACTAAATTATCCTAACCGAAAAGTTGTTTGCTCTAATCTAAACGGTACAATTAAATGATCGGAATATAGTTTGCACTACGACATTATAAACTCAATACTGACTCACGCATACTCTATGACCCCCTCACCGGGTATGTAAAATTATCAAAATACCCCTTATGTGTAAAATTACAAAAAGCAACTCTCTTATACTCAAATCGCCAGAACACTCTTGCCATATATACAATCACTAAAATATTCCTATCGTATGTGAATTTACCCAAGAGTACCTTTTATAGGTAAAATCACCAAAATACTCCTTCGGGGTGAAAAATTACCAAAACACCCTTCGGTGACTCCCGCACTGAAAAAATCTTTAAAAAACACTATTTTAAGTATCCTAAAGTTATATTTGGAATAAAAAGTAATTCAGAAAATTTTTGTCGAAAATCCCGAATCAATATCTGGATCGAGAGTTCAGTAGTCAGTTCTGCTAAAAATAGCTATCGACCTTAGAATGGCACGAAACTTTAGAAAATGAAACATCTCAATGATGTAAGGTTTTTCTAAAATTTTTAGATTAAAATAATTTGATCTGCTATGCTAAATAAATCCAGAATGCTTTTTCTTTTTACTCAAATTTATGATCCTTGGCGAATACAGAAAATTTCCAAAATTTTTCACAATCTACATCTCATAAAAATAATGAGGTTACTATTTTAGACATGGTCAAAATCTAAGCAAAACTATATATAAAAAATCATTGAACAAACTGCCTAACCCTACCCCCCTTTAGTGACAATCCCAGTCAGTATTCATGATTCAAATACACACTATTTCACTTAAATTACACACGCTCTCTTCTTCCTCGAACTGTCGTGATAGAAACTCCATATTTAAACTCACACATCTACTGCTACACTCCTAAACATACACTCAAGCACCCAAATGCCTTTTGCTACATCAAAACTAACACACAATTACACACACAATCAAACATACACTCACACATTTGAACACACACTCGCACACACGCTCACACATTCATACACACACTCTGTCATGCACTAAATACATACACACCCGCTCAACAACACATTAAATGCACACACAACTTCACCAATTACCCCACAACACACACCCACCCACCCACCCACCCACGCACACACACACACACATAGACACCCCCTGTTACCCCATAAAGAACAAACATTCATAAACACTGAAACACACGCTACATACACATACACGGTGGATAGACACACTGCACCCTCCTTTTTCACATACTCATGTAAAAACATCCCCACGCACTACACTTACATACACTAAGACAGACACACTCACCGAAAATACACATAGATACACCCACGTACTCACGCATACACAGTGAATACACCCACTTATGTTGAACACACAAACACACAGTAAATTCACACACTAGCAGAGAAAGAGGATTACCTTTAAGGAATTCTTCAATTTCCTTCTAAATCTCTTTGTTTTCCCTGTTTTTAACCTGCCCAAACCCCCTATTTTCTGCTTCCTCACTGTTTCTCTGTTCAGTTTCTAATTTTATTCTTTCTTTCATTCTCTTCCTTTAAATTTTCCTTAAAGACTCTATCTCATATTTTATAATAAATTTAGATTAGTCATAATAGGAAAGTAAGGGGTGGAACTTGGTAAGAGAATTCTCTCCAAAAATTTGACACATGAATACCAATTTTGAAATTGGGAAATAGCCCCAAAGTTTTTCATATTTGCAAAATGACCCAAAAGTTTGCAAAATTACGTTTTGACCCCAAAATTATTTTAAGCTTCCATACTCTACCAATACCCGAGTATTGTTCAAAATTATCGCTCCTTTATTTTTTAGATCAAAATAATTATTTTAAATAATTTAAAAAAAATATGGGATACTACATTCTCCCCACCTTATAAAAATTTCATCCTCAAAATTTCATCTCAGATTTCCTATTACTTATAACATCTAGGCTTCTGCTACGTAACTCTGATAACTACCACATAGTAATTGAGCTAAATATAACCTTCATACTCAAATTCATGTCCCACAAAAACTTGAGTAAATCACTTAAATTTTAAACCGCAACGATAAGCTGAAAGCTGTCAAGTTATCACTTATGCTCTATAAACACTAATATGGATAACCAATTGCTATAAGCATTTATACATTACAAAAGACAGAAAATTATAACCACTAAGCTTTCACTGCATATTCTGATATCTCAAACTAACGAGTCCAAATTGTTACCGAATTCGTCACAGATAAATGTTTTACTTTAAAAATGGCACAAAAATATGGTTCTTCACACGCATTATCGCACTTCCACTAAAGTTTAAGGCTCTAAGTTATCACATCACCTATGATTCACAATCATATCATTTATTAATATTTTATTGTCTTATCCTTCAATCACCTATTTTAGTTAAATATTTAAAATCTTTTAGTTCTAAAGATAAGTAACATGGCGTCTACTAGTGCATGCTCATCCAAACTTCAATCTTATACCAAAACATCAAATAAATTATCAAAATTTAAGCTATGTTCTCAAAATCTACTCTCAATCATAGATTATCTGAGATTCAAGAGTCTACAAGATCTCATATTAGGGCAAGTTAAACTGTGCAGATCCTAACATTAGGTAAAAATACACGTAAATAACATATTGTCAATTTCAAAATCCGTTGAGAATAAAACACATTAAAATTCTCATTATCTAAGTAGGTATGAAAACAATCATAAACATGTTACCATTTTGAACCACATTAAACAAACACCAATCGCAAAGAAACAATGAGGATTATACAACAAAACATCTAACATTAATCACCACAAGAATTATCTCAATCACGCATTTATGGTACAAATAACAACAATAATCACAACTGGATGACCAAAACGCAAAAATATCAAAAGAAATGACGCCTATTGGCTCTCGAGATTCAGAATGCAAATATACGACATTCTAAAAAAGTGATGGGTACAGAATGGTAGAGTTGTCAAACGGGCCGGGCGGCCCGCGGGCTGGCCCGACCCGGCCCGGTTCTGGCCCGGGCTGGCCCGGCCCCGACGATGAACAGTAGCGGCCCCAGCACAACGGGCCTGGGGCCTGGGCCTGGACCAGGCCGTCCATTGCTGCGAAAAAGCCCGGCCCGGCCCGGAAACGGGGTTGGCCCGGCCCGAAGTCGGCCCGGGTCTGGCCCGGGTCTGGCCCGGTCTGAGGCCCGGATCTGGCCCGGGGCTGGCCCGGTCTGCGGCCCGGGTTTGGCCCGGTTTTGGCCCCACTTGTTTGAATAATTTTGTTTTTCCCCCTTTCTTCCACCCCTTTTCCAAAATTCCACTTTTACCCCCCCAACAGCAATATAACGGCTAGTTTGGGGGGTATTTTAGTCTAACCTATATTTTTCAACTCCTTTACACTCTTACCCTCCCCAACAACTATAAACGGATAGTTTGTAGGGGTATTTTGGTCTTTTGTGAAGTTTCTAAAATCTATAAATTCACACCATTTCTCTCTAATTTTTCACACCAATCTTCTTACTCTCTCTTACCTAAACATTCTATATTTCTACAAGCTTTGCTACTATTTTCCTCTCCAATTACTACTCTTGCTAATTACTACTAGTATTTACTAATTAGTACTCTTGTTTATTAATTACTAGTCTTGCTAAATTCTTTTTAATTACTACTCTTGCTAATTACTACTAGTATTTACTAATTAGTACTCTTGTTTATTAATTACTAGTCTTGCTAAATTCTTTTTAATTACTAACTCTCTAATATTTCTTACTCGTTCATTCTTTTAATTGTTATTTCTTATTACTACTCTTATACTTGTGTATTTAGTTACTCTTACAAAGTTTAGCTCGAAATATGGCTGGATTATTGAAGAAAATGAGGCGTGCATCGTCATCACGAAAAACATCATCATCATCGCAAGCACCACCACCAGCACAAGCGCCAGCGCCACGGCCATCACAAACACCAATCCAAGCACCAACACAACCATTCGTTCCTGGACGAATGAGTACAGGCTGTATGATAGATACCCAAGCCAATTGGGAGTTCAATCAAAACATTCCAGATTTTGAATACACGCCTGATGAAGACCCCCCGCATTATAGTCAAGGACGCAGCTCGGTTGGCGAAGCTACTACTCCGTGGCATAATCTCAACCCTATGCCTGGTCATGATGAAGAAGGGCCGAGCAATGCCTCCGGTAATGAGCCAGAAGTCCAAAAGGGGAAAAAAAGAAAGCCGAGTGTTGGAATCATTTCGATGTAGTTATGGTGGACGGCATCCGAAAAGCTCGATGTAAGTACTGCGCTAAATTATTTTCGTCTGGTAGTGGTAATGGACATCTTAACAGGCATTACCCTCTGTGTGCACCTCGACAAGGCCACGTCGAACCTACCCAAACGCAGTTATCTTTTGACGGTAAGTTATTTGTTTATAATCAGCGAGAGCAAAGAGACGGTCTCGCTGAATTTGTTATTCATGATGAACAAGCCTTTTCTTTTGCCGATAATCCTAAGCACTCTAGATATATGAACACATACGTTCAACCTTTGTACAAAAAGGTTCATAGAAACACAACTAGATCCGATGCACTCCGACAGTACAATGCTGCTAAAGCACGCCTTATCGATTATTTCGATAAATTTGAAGGTAAAGTTAGTCTTACTTCTGATATTTGGCAATCTCCTTATACTTTTGTTAGTTATTCTTGTGTGACCGCTCATTGGATTGATGTAGATTGGGTTATGCACAAGAGAATCATCGCTTTCGAGCACTTCCCTTATCCGCACGATGGAATGAACATTGCTATTCTTATATTAAAAGCATGCACCACATTTAAAATTAAGGATAAGATTATGAGTGTTAGTTTTGATAATGCTTCTAATAATAAAGTTGCTGTTGCAGCTTTAAAGGAGACGCTTCAACCTGTACTTAACGGTGAATTATTTCATGTTCGCTGTGTTTGTCACATTATTAATTTAATTGTTCAAGATGGTTTAGCTGCTGCAGGAGATATTCTTCTCAAAATGAGGGGTATGACAGCGTATGTTAATAGCTCGAGTCCGAGAACACAACAATTTAAAACGTTGTGTGTTCAATATAATATGCCTCGCAGGAGAGCAGTTACAGATGTGGTCCACAGGTGGAACTCTACATACCACATGCTTTTACACATTCTGGCATACCGAGAAGTCTATACGCATTTTCTACTAACCCAGTTCCCAGCCGGCTTGCCAACTCAAGAGGAATGGCAGATGGCCACATACCTAGCTGAATTTTTGGAGGTATTCTACACGTCTACCAATTTATTGTCTGGTACGTACTATCCCACCTCTCCTCTCGCTGTAATAGAAATTCTGAAGATGGCTACAATGTTAACAAAATGGAGATATATAGGACCCTTTAAGGAAATAGTAAAAGTGATGGATCAAAAATTTAATAAATATTGGAGTAAGCTGCCTGCTATTTTTACTGTGGCTACTTGTTTAGATCCTAGGTTAAAGTTGCATGGCGTGAACGCCTCGATACAAGAGATATCGAAATTAATGTGCTACACAGCAGAGGAGACAACCGCATTCACAGCAAAAGTGAGCAAGAGGTTTGAGGACTTGTTCAACGTCTATCGTAATTCTGCTGACGTGCGCGGGCGAGCTACATCATCATCCACTGTTGAGAGGTATTATGCGCCATACCTTCAGGGCTTTGAACATCTAGTAGCAAGACAACTACCAGGTGAAGGTACTTCTAATTCGGCAGGTTCGTATACTTTTTCCTCTTTTAATGAGATTGGTGTATATGCAAATACTGATCATTATTCTGATTTATCAAGGCAAGAACAGGTTAATTTTAATTTGTTAAATTTTTGGAAACAAAATCAAAACATGTATAAAACTTTATCCCAAATTGCACGGGATGTACTGCCAGTGCAAGCCTCCACGGTTGCTTCAGAGTCGGCATTTTCAGCTAGCGGGAGGGTTTTGGATGACAGGAGGAGTCGTCTTAACCCCGAGTCGCTCGAGCTATGTGTATGTTGGAAGGATTATCTTGATGCGAAATACCGCGAGCAAGATAAACCGATTGATGATAGGAAGAGCAGTGACTCGGATATTGAAGTACTTCTGGATGATTAGGTAATTTGTTTTTATTTTCCTCTTTTGATCCTTTTGGTTGACGTTGCAGATTTCTTGATCTTTGATTGCTGATATTTTGGATAGACATTCATTATTATTTTGATTGTTAGAATTTTAAGAATAAATTTTTTCACAAAATATACTTTTTTTTCCATATATATAAAATAAATTTTTACAAGCAAGATATATATTTTTTCGTATATATAAAAAAATAGGTAACTTCGCCTGTTTGTTTACAAGCAGCCGGTCCCAAGCCCGGATAAAAGGAGGAGGGCCTATGAATACATTTATTATTTTTCTATATAAATTGTTATGTGTTAAGATTTTATTAATAAAGCTCATCAAGAAGAGTATGAAAATGTTTAACATATAATAAAAAATATAATGGCTAACAAATAAATATGTATATACATACATACATATATATGTATATTACTTATAATGAAATAAAAGGATAAAGATTAGGTTCGTTAAATTGTGAATATTGCCTAGAGATGAAATTTAAAATTGAATAACAAGAAGAAGAAAAAAAAGGGCCCGGGCCCGGCCCAAGCCCGGCCCTAGCTATTGGGCCTAGGGCCTGGGCCTGGACTGGGCCTAGGTTTGCCTTCGGCAGGCCCGGCCTGGCCCGGCCCGGTTGGCAGCCCCCACTGGCCCGGCCCCGGCCCGGCCCCACAGCAGGCCCGACGGGCTTGGGCTGGGCCGGCCCAAGCCCGACCCTTTGACATCTCTACAGAATGGTATTGGTATGACGAAACAAAGTCAACCTGATAACTCGAAGTAAATACAATTAATAGAGATTATTGGTCCTTAATAGGATTCGTAACTTTTCCATGGCTAGTGAGTCAGATACTATCCTACGAAGTTCAAATAGATTTGAAAAAAACAAATAAATATCTCAGAAATGGGATAAGATGACTCTATAAAAATGACATATTCTCTGATGTCTCAAAGCAAGTTGGCATTCAATTAAGTCGTAATTGAATTCAATATACAAAGGATTGAACGAGATGATAAAGTAGGATCCTATACTTCTTATCGTACTCCCAAATTTTCAGACTGAACACCATTCATTTCCCAAAAACTTCACTCTCACTCATAAATTAAATCACTAACTTAAACTACTACTCATACCTTACAAACTTTCAAACACTACTAAAGTTTCCCATGACAATCCACGGACGCATAATTAGAGGATAACTAACTCATACCTAATATGATATCAAAGTCCCGAACAACAAATATGATGAGATCTCTAGGAAGATCTATACAGTCAGAAAGAATAGTACGAACAACCAAAGGCTCTCCCAATGGAGTGCCTTTCACAAGTTTAATCTCTAACGGGTAGGTTTTCACCCTCACTCGCCACGCAAAAGTAAGAGATACAAAGGAATATGACACTCCAAAATCAAACAATATACGAGCATCTAACCACTTAATCATAAGTTTATTTGACACCACGTCATTCCATACTGCACATTCTTGAGAAGACATAGAATAATGTCTACCTGAAGTTTTGGGCCTTTGCCCTTGCTAAACTTAAGACTACTGAGTTTATCCCCTCGGGCCTTGCCTTTTTCCCTTACGAAGAACACAACTCGTTGCTGCTCAAGCTATAGGTGCGAGATATAAAATTGACTGATTATCTTTGCGACATCCCTCTGCCCAAGTGGCATCACCCGAGTAGGGTTGCCGGTCATAACCGTATAAAGACCCTGATAGATTAAAGAGCAACTCTAGATACACATCTTTATATGCATAAACTTCAAAAATTCATCCTTACAAAAAATTTCACTACAAAGTTCGACATGTACACAGTAGAAGCTTAAAGACAAAACATCTAATCCCCAAAAAACGGATATCACCGTCTTACGTTTCTTTTTATAGGTCAGGGCACCTTCTCCTTTCCTTTCCCCAACATTGCACCCACCTCGAACTTACCACCGGAAACATCACTGATAAGGACGCAAATCACCTTGTAAAGATAACATGAGGATTAATGCACACAACAATGTGATAGCCTCGGGAGAAATAATAATCAACCCAAAGAAATCAAAGAATCAAGAGTTCAATATATAGAGCAACATCAACCTAATGGCCAAGCGACATAAATATATTTTTCTTTTGTTAGACTGGGCGGCTTTATGGCCCAAGAGAACAACATTATCACAACATTTTGTGACCAGGACTGACTGAACTGACCAAATGACCGACTATGCACATGAACACTAAATTCGAACAACCAAATTAAACATCAGTGAAATTCAAGCCATTAAAATTGTTGACATCATAATAAAGACAAATGCAATGCAGACCCCAACCCGACTGACTGGACTCCACCAACACGACAGACTCGACTCGCGTGCCATACATCCTTTTCGCCGGTGATCATATTTCACTGGCCCTCCTTTCATATAATGTCCCGTATTCTAGGACGTTCATCTGAGTCTCAGGTAATAAATAGACACCAAGCACAAGAAAGGAACTCACGAAGAGTGTTCATCCCCTAACCACGTTACTGCCAAGTCACAAGCTACATCAATTGGACGAACTAACATAAATGAGTTCAACTTACGTCCTCGATCAATCAATTAATCAAGCAAGAATTCCCAGTCTCAAAATCAACCAGTGATCTAACTCCAACTGAATAAGAAAGACACTAGTACAATAATCACTGACATCTTATACCGACCATGCAATATTCACCACACCACAACATTCTCAACGATAGGTATACAAAGCAGAGCAATACATAGCATACAAGGAACCACATTATCCTTACATGGTTGGATTTTAGCAGACGAGCCAAGCAGCCTCAGACTACTACGAGCGGGGTCACCTAGCCAAAAAAGTCCTTGCTTGTTTGAAACTAATCAACCATAAATACACAAATATTCTACTCTTTTTCTACCAGTTATTTACAATATCTTCTAGCGGCCAGTTATCCCGATCTGACAGCCGGGTATATAACCTAGCTTGGTAGTACACGAGCGTTGATACCCTTCATCTAGGAGTACTAATCCCTTCCCCGCTTCCCATTACTCAAAATGCTTAATTTAATGTACTCCCCAAATTTTGGAGTCGACATGGTAAAATTACCAAAATAAACCCCCCTAAGTGATAAAATTACCAAAAAGCCTTTGATGGCCACTACCTCCCCATTATCCCAAATCCGCTTCAAAACAACCTTTCAGTTGTTTTACCCCCCTTTTTGGACTATCAATTCCTTTAGAAAAATTAATAGGAAAAATTACCAAAATACCCCCTCCGGGTGGCAAATTACCAAATTGCCTCCTGAGGGTTCCCGACACCTAAAAAATCCCAAAATCCCTTAAACTGTTATTTTAAGCATCTTGAAGTTATTTTTGAGCAAAAAACTAATTAAAAAATTATACCCTAAAATTCCGAATTAGTGCGTGGACCGAGTGCTTAAAAGTCAGTTCAACCAAAAATAGCTATCAACTTCAGAATGGCCTAACCTTTTGGGAAATGAAAAATCTCAGCTTCCTAGAGCCTGTTCATACCCTATTCTGGTCAGACCAGCAGAGCCTGCTAGGGGACCCACTTTGCGCGACACATCACCCAGTCGACAGTCAGTTATTCAACGCTCATAGGCCGGTCAAAGCGTCACATAATCAAGTCACGTGCTTTTTCCCTTTGTGGAGCAACCTTGGTATGCCTTTCCCGCCCCCCCCTGAGGGGGTCGGCCACCCAAAGGTAGTCGGCCACCCTAGGGGGTCGGCCACCCAAAGGGGTCGGCCACCTACCTTGACGACCAACGTCTGTCGCCCATGGTCACGCGCCATAGTCACAGTGACCTTCATTTCCCGTGTCCGCGCTCTAACTCCATAACTCTCGTCGCCCGTGCTCCAACTTTGTGACTCTCGTCGCTCGCGCACCATCTCTGCGACCTTCGTCGGCCACGTCCGCACGACAGCTCTACGACTCCCGTCGCCCACACACCTTCTCCGCGACCTTCGTTGCCGCGCCCATGCACCATTTCCATGACATGTGCCCCGGCACCAAGTATTGTTCCGCGACGGTTGTCGCCGCGCCCATGTGCCACAATCATGTCATAAGCCTCCGGGCATCACACTTATTCACCACACATACGCCCCCACTATGGACGTGGAACATGCTTCGACCCACTCTCCAGAGTGTGCGGCATTCTGGGGGCTCCGCTCGTAGTGCTCCGGCACAAGGACCCCTCACCGCGGCATGGCTTATCGCCATCATGGGCTTAGTGCCATCACGGGCTTAGCGCCATCACCGGCTCAATCATCGGGGGCTCTGGCCCTCGCAGCAGGATGGGCTCGCAACCCTGGAGCCATTATCGGCACAACCTTAAAGCCACCAACATCACACTTGCAGGGAGCTTCGACGCAAAGACTTTACCGCAACGCACTCTAAGCACTAAGCGACGACCATGGCCACTCATGTTACTCATGTCACCGTTGATCATCGACACCACCAGGGCGATGACCCACGGGTCACTCTGGGACGGGAGCAGGTCCTTAGAGGACATCGCGCCTAGTCTGCCTGGCAGTTGGCTACAGGGGCAACCCTCACCGCTGTCAAGATCTCTGCGCATCTCTGGACGCACCTCATGGGATTTAGTAAGGGCTTGGACTGGTGGCTGGGGCAACGGGCTACTCTGACCATGGTACCGCGGCATGATCAGTCTCCTCAGACAGGCAGAGAGATGTCGCAAGGGCAGGGCAGCATGAACTTAGGGACCAGTAGTCCCAAGGGAGAATCAGTGCTTTGGCCCCCCTGGCTACGTGTCGTTCCCAAGGGGTGACACATGTCAACTTATGACACATGCACATTTTTGCCTATAAATAGTGGACTTTGGAGCTTTTTCAAGGATCTTTCTCTCATTTGAACTTTTCACTTTCTCTCTCTAAAAAGACATTCCCTCTGGAATTCTAGTGAGAGAAACACATTTGGACTCCCGTCTCCGGACCCTCGACGCTGCATCCTCGTCACGGACTGTTGACTGTCGCCCCTGTTCGTCGTCGCTCTGCCTGCGCGGCGCTGCCAGCTCTCACGACCTGTCTGGGGAGCCTTGCTCTCAGCCCTTACACTGTCCTTGCTGTCTCTCGCGTTGCCTACCTGGAAGCTGGCGCGGACTGCATCCTTTCTGGCACCTCCACGTAGCAGCGAACCCTTTTCCGCATCAACAGAGCCCTCATAAAATTCTAGAGCGAAACTGCATTAGTTTGCTATTTTAAATTTCACCATAAAATTTCATAATCACCGCGTTCATTAACCCCCTTTCTGACCTCAAAAAAATCTGAAATTCTTTCACAGTATTGGTTTCCTAAAAATAACTACGGTATCTCTTTTTTACTTTGGCTAAATCTAACCTAACTATTTTTAAAAGTTTGAATTCAAACTATCTAATTAATCTTCTATTTTTAGTGACACTTACGGTCACTATTCAGATTAAAACACACAGTATTGCACGTAAAAAACACCCACACTTCATCTTCTACCTCCCTTCCCCCTCTGCCAAAAACATAAATACACACAATTTCCACATATTCACCCAATCCCACCCCCAACTTACTTTAACCCATACTCTAACACATTCCAACACACATCTATTCACAATAAACCACCCGTAATACACCTACGCACTCACCCATAACACACCCACACACAATCACTTAAAACACACACACTGAACATGTACACAGACACTAAAACCTACTAATTTCCCTCCCTTTTTCTCATAAGCTCTTATATACACAATATATAACATGAATTCACCACATTCTTCACCCTCCGAATGAATACACACACAGAGCAACACACAGATACATACTGAACAAGCTTCAACCGAAATACCCACAAAAGTTTTCACAGTTAGAAGTTCAAAAAGAAAGGATTACCCTGTTAGGGTTTGGAAATCTTTTTTTTTTCATTTCTTTCTTCTCCCTTCTTCCTCTCTTTTTTCTCTTTTCTTCACTGTTTCTCTTCTTTTTTCCCTTTCTGCTCTGTTTTTCTTTCCCGGCCACTATTCCCCCTTGTTTTTCTCAAATTGCATTCCCCCCAACCCCGGAATTCCTTTTTATTTCCTTTATTCAATCTTTATCCATCTATTAGTTTATAATTTATTTTACTTAGTCACCATACACTCAAATAGAAGATGGCATTCTTTGAACCATTTTCTTCAAGGTTTTGACACCAAATGTTAACTTTTTTAAAATTGCAATTTGGCCCTCAAAGTTTTCAAAATTACTTTTTGACCCCACTATTTTAGTGAAATTACACTTTGACCCAAGGTCACACTAACCCCTCATTTTACTTTCTAACACCTAATTATCACCAAAATAATGCTACTTAATAAAAATAGCCCCTATTAATTAATCTAATTCATGGTTAGATTAATTTTTTGTTTTTTAGGGTATCACTTCCTCATTCTCCAAACAGATGCGGATATCTCTGCCACAGCAACGCTTTGAGTTTCCAGGTGGCCTCCTCTACTGTGTGATTCCTCTAGATAACTTAAACCACCGATATTACCTTAGAATGTAATACTGGTTCTTTTCCATTGACTACTTCTACTGGTATCTCCTGATATGAAAGATGATCTCGAATCTCCACCAATTCCAACTGGATCACATGTGTTGGATCAGGAACATACTTTCTGAGCATAGAAACATGAAACACATTGTCCAACTGGCTTAACTATGGTGGTAGATTGAGTCTGTACACCACTGTCTCAATTCTAGCCAAAATCTTAAATGGTCCAATGAACCTCCGACTCAAATTTCCCTGCTTCCCAAATCTCATGATTCATTTCCACGGTGACACCTTAAAAAACACTAGGTCCCCCACTTCAAACTCAAGCATTCTACGCCTTTTATCTGCATAGCTTCTCTGTCGACTTTGTGCCTCTTTCCTGACCCACCTTCACTTTGTCCTCCATTTCCTTGCATAATTTGGTGCGTGACAGTCTTTGTTCCCCCACGATATCCTAACAAATAGGCGTGTGACATCTTCGGCCATATAGCGCTTAATAGGGAGCCATTTCAATACTCGCTTGATAACTATTGTTATACGAGAATTTGATTAGAGAGACTGTTCATCCTATGCTTCACCAAAATTAATAATGCATGCTCTCATTGGCCATATGTGTGAGGATGAAAGGTAGTACTCATGGTTAACTTTGTTTTCATTTCTTCTTGGAACTCTTTCAAAATCTCAAGGTAAACCTCGCGTCACTCTCAGACACAATGGTTACCGACATCCCGTAACGACTAACTACCTTCTTCATGTAAATTCAAGCTAGCCTTTCAGTAGAATACCCTTTGATGCCAAGGAAAGTGGGTTCACAGTCGACGTGGAGGTGCCACAAGGAATGCAGTCCGACTCAGATGCCAAGTATGTTGATGTGAGACACAGCAAGGGCGGAGCAAGGGCAGAGACCAAGGGCTTCCCAGACAGAGCCTGAGGGTGGCAGTACTGTGAGGGCGATGGCGCAGGATGAATATACGACAACAGTCACAGTCTGATGCTTAGGTCCGAAGTCAGGGTCCTGTATGTTTCTCTCTCTAGGATTCTAGAGTGAGAAAGTGAAAGTGTTCTGAAAATATCCAAAATCTCAAATGAATTCTCAAGACCTCTATTTATTTATAGAGGTTGAGATGATGATGTCATCACATGACACGTGGCGCTCCCCAGGAGTGACACATCACCGAGGGGGTCCACAGCTGCCGGTGCTCTATGGACTGTCAAATCGCATATTCACCTGGCCTGCCCTGCACAGCATCGCTATCTGCCTAGAAAGACTAGCTCCCACAGCATCGGTGTGGCCAGAGAACCCCCTTGATCTAGCCACTAATCCAAGCCCTTGCAGAGTCCTACTGGCCTGGCAGTGGTGGAGAAGACTTGACGCCCAACTGCTATGCAGACTAGGCGCGATGCCCTCCGAAGACCTGCTCCCGTCTCAGAGTGACCTGAGGGTCATAGTCCATAGGGGTGCCGACGCGAGCCCCCAGTGCCAGAGCACGTAGGCCAGTCACGAAGACAACCTGACAGAGATAGTGTCCTGAAAGAGTCGCCTATCCTACTGCGAGGGCCAGAGCCCCCCATGATTGCGACGGCGATGACTTTAAGGTTGTAAGCCCATCCCGTGGTTGATTGTGCCGGCGAAGGCTTTAAGGTTATGAGCCCATCTCGTGGTTAATTGTGCCGACGATGGCTTTAAGGTTGTGAGCCTATCCCTTGGTTGATTGTGCTGGCGATGGCTTTAAGGTTGTGAGCCCATCCCGTCATTGATTGTGCCGGCGATGGCTTTAAGGTTGTGAGCCCATCCCGTAGTGAGGGGTCCAAATGCCGGAGCACTACGAACAGAGTCCCCCGAAAGCATGTAACATGATTGTGGCGCATGGGCGCGATGCCGACGGCATTACACAATACTTGGTGCCATGGCACATGTCATGGAAGTGGTGCACCGGCACGGCGACGAACGTCGCGGGGACAATACTTGGTGCCGGGGCACATGTCATGAGAATAGCGCATGGGCGCGACGACGAATGTTGCGGGGACAATACTTGGTGGCGGGGCACATGTCATGAAAATGGCACAAGGGCGCAGGCGACGAACGTTGCGTAGCAATGCTTGGTGCCGGGAGCACATATCATGACAATGGCGCACGGGCGCGGCGACGAACATCGCAAAACAATACTTGGTGCCGGGGCACATGTCATGAGAATAGCGCATGGGCGCGGCAACGAACGTCTCAGAGCAATACTTGGTGCCGGGGCACGTGTTATGAAAGTGGTGCGGTGACGAACGTCGCGAAGCAATACTTGGTGCTGGGGGCACGTATCATGAAGATGGCGCACAGGCGCGGCGACGAAAGTCGCGGAACTGACGTACGGGTGCTCGTTGGGTGTCCCGAAGATGGTATGTGAGTTGAGTGTATCTATCATAACAAGATAATGAATGCAACATGTAATACTGATAAAGTTGGGAGTGATGGTATGCGGTCGTCGGACGACAGACGTCACGAGGTTGATACACGACGGACGTCGCGAGGTTGATGCACGACGGACGTCGTGAGATTCTTGGATGACGGACGTCACGAGGTTCATGGACGACAGACGTCGCGAGGTTGATGCACGACGGACGTCGCGAGGTTGATGTATGAACATCCGTAAACATCGCGGAGGTGCAAAGACATAGGCCAAAGATTGGGGAAGGCCAAGGCCACCACCCCTATGGAGGCCGAGGCCGACCCCTTGGTGAGGCCAAGGCCAACCCCTTGGTGAGGCCAAGGCCAACCCTAAGGGGTGGCCAAGGCCAATGGCCAACTCCTATGAAAGGAGGCCAAGGCCCTCCCCCCTTTCGATAAACTTTGGGCACGCCGACAGTAGGTGTTTTGATGAGCGATGACAAATTCAAAAGTTACGTTACGACGAGCGTGTCGACATGAATCATGCCCATGTGACGATCAAGGTGCCAAAGTCACATACGAAGTGTATGAAGCGAACAAAGCGCAGGGACTTGAAGCAAACAAAGCGCAGGGACTTTGTGCGAAGAGTGAACAACTGGGGGGGAAAGGCCAAGGCCAACATCCCATGGCGGCTGAGGCTGACCCCCCATTGAGGCCGAGGCCAACCCCATGGCCTTAAGGGAGGCCAAGGCCAACCCCATGGGGTTGGCCAATGCCTATGCCCTTGACCCCGTTGCTGCGGTTGCACCAACGGTCGATGTTTTTGGTGCAAAAGGTGCTCAGGTGGTTTTGGTGTGACGAACGTGCTACTGTGAGTCACAGTAGCGTGAAATAATTGGTGACTAAGTTGCGCGTTAGGCGTGTGAAGCAAAGAATGTACGTGACTTGGGCGCACGCACTTTCACCGGTTTGAAGCGTTGAATACTGTGCTTGTGCAGACGTGTCATGCAAAATGGGACTCCAAGTGGACCTTTGAGTGCGACCAGAATAGGTTGGGAACATAAGCCCTCTGCGTGTGGTGTGCACGGAGGGGCAACCCGAGCGGGCACCGCACGCATAAACACTTAGCAAGATTTTGATGTTGTGTGGCCGGCGAGTTGTTGAGGTCGTCAAAGCATGATGATGATGAAGAGTAGGTGGCTCGAGCCACCGCGTGCACCACCTACAAAAGCTTGGAATACTTTGGGGTTGAGACAAAGGCAAGATGATAGGATGCAGGGGCGCTAGCATGTATACGGTGCCCGGGGGACGGATGACAAGTGTCGCGGAGATGGCGCCCTGGTAACGGGCGTAACAAAGATGATGTCCGGGCAACGGGGGTCGCGGAGGTGATGTTCGGGCGATGGGGGTCACGAAGGTGATGTCTGGACGACGGGTGTCACGGAGATAATGTCCGGGCGACGGGGTCACGGATATGATATCTGGGCGACGGGGTCGCAGAGATGAAGTCGGGGCGACGGGCGTCGCGGAGGTGATGTCCGGGGGACAGGCGTCTTGGAATTGAAGTATGGGCGACGGGCGTCGTGGAGGTGATGTCTGGGCGAAGGGGGTCGCGGAGGTGAAGTCCGAGGGGACGTCCGGATGATGGGGGTCGCGGAGGTGACGTCCAGATGACGGGCGTAGCGGAGATGATCTCCGGGCGATGGGGTCTCGGAGATGAAGTCCTGCGACGGGGTCAGCTGTGATGTGAAGATGTTTACGGTGTTGGCCTTGGTGTGAGGTCGAGGTGTGTGTATGAGGCCAATGGCCAAAAGGAGAGAATGATGGGTAGGCCGAAGGTGGGATGGGAGCTTGGTGGGAGATGGAAAGATGAAAGGGGAATGGTAAACGCCCGATGGTGGCGGGCCAAAGGGTGGGTGAAGAAGAAGTATAAGAAAAAGGGGGAAAGGAAGCGGCGGCGTGAGGCTGCAGCATGGGGAAGAGGAGCGGGGGAAGGGAAGAGAAGGAGAGGGAGAGGGGATGGGGGACGGCAGGGGGCCGAGGGGACAGGTGGGAGTTGGCCGAGGCTGAGGGGGGGCGGGGAGGAGGAAGGGGGAGGAGAAAGTAAGAAGGGAAAGGGGGAGGGGAGGGCGGCGGCGTGTTGCCGTGGGTGGGCGAGGGTGGGGGGAAGGGAAGAGATGGAGAGGGGATGGCCGAGGCCGAGGGGAAGGGGGGAAGGAAAGAGAGGGAAGGGGGTGGACGGAGGCCGAGGCCGAGGGGGAAAGGGGAAGGGGGGCCGAGGCCGAGGGGTGGGTGGGGGAGAAGGGGAGAAGGGAAGGGGGCGGCGGAGGCCTAGGGGGAAGGAGTGGAGGGGAGAAGGGAGGAGAGAGGAACGGCCAAGGGGGTGTCATCACCGGTGGAAGGGAGAGGAGGGATGGCCGGCAGAAGGCGAGGCCGAGGAGCTATGGCGGCGCCGCAAGGGGGCGGCGGCAGGAAGGAGAAAGAGATGAGGGATTTAGGGTTAGGGAAATTAGGGTTTGGGGGTGGGACGCGGGTCGGGTGAGTCGGGTTCGATTACGGGTCTTGGGTCTGGGGGTGCGAGGCTGAGAGGGGAAAATGGGGCGCGGGTCAGGGCATGGGTCGGGCGGGTCTCCCTAGTGGGTTCTGCCCAAATTCTTTTGATTTTGAATTTGAATCTGATTTTTTTTTTGATTTTTTTTTGGGCGACTCTAAAGAAGGAGCCCCCAAGAAAGTTTTCACAATGTGCATGAAGAGAGAGAGAGAGAGAGAGAGATGAGTGGGATGGTGGGAGTGAGGAGAGGAAAATGTGAGAGGGAGAGTGATGAGAGCATGAATGCGAGGGAGTATGTGGGGAAGATGAAAATTTTGAAAAATTTTCTAAGTGTCGATCTTTTTGAGCTCTGGCAAGGATGCGAAGGGAGGCCATTGAGGGTGGTGACCCGGTTGTGAAAAACACAGAATTTTTTCAAGTGTTGAGAAGCTTTTTCGAGCGTTGGAAGGAGCATATGGAGATAGGGCGTGAAAAATTTTGTTGAAATTTTTTTCTAAGTGTTGGGCTAAGACAAGGATGCCGAGGCAGACCACTGAGGATGATCATCGATGATCGGTTGCGAAAAAAATGAAAAATTTTCTAATTGTAAAAAAAAATAAAAATGGACGAAGGGTGATGATGCGACCGTAGTAGCGTGGCTCGAGCCACCCCGCGCACCACGTACCAAGTCGCTGCAATGTGAGGAGGAAGGGATTGGGAAGTGGCGAAGCCCCCAAGGGAGTGGGTGATGGTATTAAGAGTGGTGTCAGAAGACTTGTGCACGAGTAATGTAGCTTGAAAATTTTCTAACTCTGGAAAATGTAACTTCATTGATAACGCAGGATAGGCGACATGCCTTGATACATGGGTATGACGTACATGGAAACTTGTAAAATGAACGAAAAAATCATGTGTGGAAAGTGCACTAAGGCATGCCAAGGCTCGGTCGGGTGGGTCATATGTCTGGCACTTAGAGTTTGAGCTCTTTGGACGCAATCTTGTCAGCGAAGACAAACTTGAGGCCCCTGCACCACTTGAGGCTGTGAGCGACCTTCCGATGATAGGGGCAGTAGTTGGGATGGGCTAAGTCTTCCGGGGTAGGTTCAGTGTCGTCATTGGGCAGGGTTATGGCATTGTAGTTGATCCATGTCTCGAGGAGAGTTCTAACAGTCTTCAAGTCACACGGGTAGTCCGAGGCAGGCATAGGCTGCCCTCTATTGTCAGGGCGCCCGTCCCTTCCCTTAGACTAACGCTTTCGGTTGTTGTCGTCGTTACTGGCTGCTTCCATCGTCGCGGCCAAGGCAATATGAGGTTGGGGCTTTGGGGTCTTTGACGGACTGACCGAGTCATAGATGCATCGCGCGGCTTCTTTGAGATGTCCCCAGGACCGAAGCTGGAGGTTTTCAAGGTAGACCCTGTAGGTGTCTTTCATGTTCTTGATGCAAATGGGCACAAGGGTTTTATCTTTCCTAAAGTTGGAGCATTCCAAGCACTTGAGATGAAATCGTGTAACATAGGTGTTGAGGTCTTCCCCGGGGTTCTGGCAGATTTCGGCGATGTCAAAAAACGATGGTCACACGTTCTGTCTCATAGTGAAATTTGTCAAGGTAGATCTGGACCATGTCAGACCATGAGTGGATAGTACCATCAAGAATCTGATGATACCAAGAGTAGGCGAGGCCAGTCAGGGACTTGTGAAATTCTCGAAGCTTCAAAGTGTCGTCCTCCCCATAGTGCTCCAGAGAGCCAGCAAAACGGGTGATGTGCTCGCAGGCATTGCCCTCTTTGCCATTGAATAGGGTGAATGATGGTTGCTTGTACTTGAAAGGGTAGGGCTTGGTAGCGAGGCTGCCAGAGTAGGGATCATGGCCTGACAGCTTAGAGGAGGAGTGGGGTAAGGATGGCTGCTTGAGACAGTAAAGGAGGGCATCAAAGTCATGCTTGGTGACGTATGATGCATGTGAGGGTTTATGCCCTGTCAAGATGATTCGGGCACCAGAGCCCCCAGACGGTGCAACCTGAGGCATCGAGGGGATGACAATGGTCGAGAGGTGTTGGTGGTGGGGATCAATTTGTTGGTGTATGGTTTGTATATGGGTAGTGTCAGCGGCTGGAGGTCAGTCGATAGGAAGGTTCGACTGAAGTAAGCAGGGGGAATGACTTGTGTTTAGGTCTCGATTGGTTATGTTTGGGTTAGGCTCCATCTCAATTAATTCGTGAGTCTCCAGAGTGCTCTGAGCAAGGGTAAGACGTGTCGCCGTAGGCTGAGATGCCGCGAGTCCTACTGTCGAGGGCCCGGAGGACCAAGGCAGCGGTGGTCGCGACACTGGGACCTGAGCAGTGTCCAAAACTAGCCCAGGCCCTAAAGGTTGAATATGAGGGGGAGGGGCCAACCCTAGAGCTTGGGATGGCACGGGGTGAGCAGCAGACACAGGGTAGGGATCTCTAAGGCCTTGAGAAGTTGACGTTTGTGAAGTCAAGACTTGGATGGATTTTTGCATTTCTAAGATGATAGCCATGAGAGCAGATTGAGAGTCTTGAAGGTCGGTGATGGTAGGAGTAAGGTGTTGGATTGTGGCGTCGACGATCGCGGTCACATCGGGTGCCTCCGTTGTAGGGGGAGCCTGGAGTTGGTTGTGACTGGACTCCTCTTGGTCCTCGAGGTGATGTTCCTCTTGGACGGCTCTGTTGAGTCTTTGGTTGGTAGGCCTGGTAGTCCTGCGTTGCTGATGCATGGTTGCTTGGGTGTGTCGGACACGGGATGAACTGCACTGCAATGCTCACCTCCCCAGCGGAGTCGCCAAAATGATGCCAAGGAAAGTGGGTTCGCAGTCGACATGGAGGTGCCACAAGGAATACAGTCCGACTCAGATGCCAAGTATGTTGATGTGAGACACAGCAAGGGCGGAGCAAGGGCAGAGACCAAGGGCTTCCCAGACAGAGACTGAGGGTGGAAGTGCTGCAAGGGCGATGACGCATGATGAATATACGATGACAGCTACAGTCTGATGCTTAGGTCCGAAGTCAGGGTCCTGTATGTTTCTCTCTCTAGGATTCTAGAGAGAAAGTGAAAGTGTTCTGAAAATGTCCAAAATCTCAAATGAATTCTCAATACCTCTATTTATAGAGGTTGAGATGATGATGTCCACACGCGACACTTGGCGCTCCCGGGAGTGACACGTCACCGAGGGGTCCATAGCTACCGGTGCTCCACGGACTGTCGAATCGCATATTCACCCGGCCTGCCCTGCACAGCGTCGCTCTGTCTGTCTAGAAATATTGGCTCCCACAGTATCGGTGTGGCCAGAGAACCCCATTGATCTAGCCTCCAATCCAAGCCCTTGCTGAGTCCCACAGGCCTAGCAGTGGTGGGGAAGACCCAACGCCCAACTGCTAGGCAGACTAGGGGCGATGCCCTCCGAAGACCTGCTCCCGTCTCGGAGTGACCCGGGGGTCATAGTCCATAGAGGTGCCAACGCGAGCCCCCAGTGCCGGAGCACGTAGGCTAGTCATGAAGACACCCTGACAGAGATAGTGTCCCGAAGGAGTCGCCTATCCCGCTGCGAGGGCCAGAGCCCCCCATGATTACGATGACAATGGCATTAAGGTTGTGAGCCCATCCCATAGTTGATTGTGCCGGCGATGGCTTTAAAGTTGTGAGCCCATCCCGTAGTTGATTGTGCTGGCGATGGCTTTAAGGTTGTGAGCCCATCCCGTGGTTGATTGTGCCGGGGATGGCTTTAAGGTTGTGAGCCCATCCCGTGGTTGATTGTGCCGGCGATGGCTTTAAGGTTGTGAGCCCACCCGTGGTTGATTGTGCCGGCGATGGCTTTAAGGTTGTGAGCCCATCCCGTAGTGAGGGGTCCTCATGCCGGAGCACTATGAACGGAGTCCCCCGAAAGCATGTAACATGATTATGGCGCATGGGCGCGATGCCGACGGCATTACACAATACCTGGTGCCATGGGCATATGTCATGGAAGTGGCGCACGGGCGCGGCGACGAACGTTGCGGAGACAATACTTGGTGCCGGGGCTCATGTCATGAGAATGGCGCAAGGGCGCAGGAGACGAACGTCGCGGGGATATACTTGGTGCCGGGGCACATGTCATGAGAATGGCGCAAGCGATGAATGTCGCGTAGCAATACTTGGTACCGGGAGCACATATCATGACAATGGCGCATGGGTGCGGCGACGAACATCGTGGAACAATACTTGGTGCCGGGGGCACATGTCATGAGAATAGTGCATGGACGCGGCGACGAACGTCGCGGGGACAATACTTGGTGCCGGGGCACATGTCAAGAGAATGGCTCAAGGGCGCAGGCGATGAACGTCGGGGGGATATACTTGGTGCCGGGGCACATGTCATGAGAATGGGGCAAGGGCGCAGGCGACGAACGTCGCGTAGCAATACTTGGTGTCGGGAGCACATATCATGACAATGGCGAACGGGCGCAGCGATGAACATCACGGAACAATACTTGGTGCTGGGGGCACATGTCATAAGAATAGCGCATGGTCGCGGCGACAAACGTCACGGAGCAATACTTGGTGTCGGGGCACGTGTTATGAAAGTGGTGTGGCGACGAACGTCGCGAAGCAATACTTGGTGCTGGGGGCACGTATCATGAAGATGGCGCATGGGCGCGGCGACGAACGTCTCGGAACCGGCGCACGGCCGCGCGTCGGGTGTCCCGAAGACGGTATGTGAGTTGAGTGTGCCTGTCATAACAAGATAATGAATGCAACATGTAATACTGACAAAGTTGGGAGTGATGGTATGCGGTCGTCGGACGACAGAGGTCACAAGGTTGATGCAGGACGGGCGTCGCGAGGTTGATGCATGACGGACGTCGTGAGGTTCATCGCGAGGATGATGCAGGACAGACATCGCGAGGTTGATGCATGACGGACGTCGCGAGGTTCATCGCGAGGATGATGCACGACGGACGTCGCGAGGTTGATGCACAACGGACGTCACGAGGTTGATGCACGACGGACGTCGCGAGGTTGATGCACGACGAACTTTGCGAGGTTGATGCACGACGTACAATGCGAGGTTGATGCACGACGGACGTCGCGAGGTTGATGCACAACGGAGGTCGCGAGGTTGATGCTCGATGGACGTCGCGAGGTTGATGCACGACGGACGTCGCGAGGTTGATGCATGACAGAAGTCACGAGGTTCATGGACGACGGACGTCGTGAGGTTGATGCACGACGGACGTAGCGAGGTTGATGTACAACGTCCGTAAACATCGCAGAGGTGCAAGGACTTGAGAAAACAAGTGCGCGCAGGAGGGGAGGCCATAGGCCAAAGATTGGGGGAAGGCCGAGGCCACCACCCCTGTGGAGGCCGAGGCCGACCCCTTGGTGAGGCCGTGGCTGACCCTAAGGGGTGGCCAAGGCCAATGGCCAACTCCCATGAAAGGTGGCCAAGGCCCTCCCTTTTTCGATGAACTTCGGGCGCATCGATGGTAGGTGTTTTGATAAGCGCTGAAGAAACCAAAAGTTGCGTTGCGACGAGCGTGTCGACGTGAATCGTACCGACGTGACGAACAAGGTGCCAAAGTCACATACGAAGTGTATGAAGTGAACAAAGCGCGAAAGGGACTTTGCACAAAGAGTGAACAACCGGGGGGAAAGGCCAAGGCCAACACCCCATGGAGGCCGAGGCCGACCCCCCATTGAGGCCGAGGCCGAGGCCGACCCCATGGCCTTGAGGGAGGCCGAGGCCAACCCCATGGGGTTGGCCAAGGCCTATGCCCTTGACCCCGTTGCTGCGGTTGCACCAACGGTCGATGTTTTTGGTGAAAAGGTGCTCAGGTGGTTTTGGTGTGACGAACATGCTACCGTGAGTCACGGTAGAGTGAAATAATTGGTGACTAAGCTGCCCGTGAGGCATGTGAAGCAAAGAATGCACGTGACTTGGGCGCGCGTACTTTCACCGGTTTGAAGCGTTGAATATTGTGCTTGTGCGGACGTGTCATGCAAAATGGGACTCCAAGTGGACCTTTGAGTGCGACCAGAATAGGCTGGGAACACCCTTCTCGGATAGGAATAAACCGAGTTTTCTTGGTCAACCTATCCACTACAATCCAAAGAGATGTGCATTAACCGACTATTCGTGGTAACCCTAACACAAAATACATTATAGTGTGTTTCCATTTCCACTCAGGTACATGGAGTGATTGTAACTGCCCGGCAATCTTCTAATGGTCCACTTTCACCTGTTGGTAGGTCAAACACCGGGATATAAACCCTGATATATCTCTTTTCATCCCAAGCCACCAAAAATTATGTCGTAGATTGCGGTACATTTTTGTTTCGCCCGGGTGAATTGAATATTTAGAGTTATGTGCGTTTGCCATAATCTCTTTTCTCAACTTGTCAGCAAGAGACATATACTTGACCCTCACAGTTATAAACACCCTCCTTATCACCATCAAATTTCTCCTTCTCGTTTCTTTCGAACCCTTGTCAAATTTCAGAACCTTGACCTTCCTGAATCATATCATAAAGTGTTGGTCTAACTTTGAGCTGGAACAGGTTACCATCTCCTTCTCCCCTAACTCGAACTTCAATTTTGAGTTTGTCCAAATATTCAATGATAGCCTTTTGCATGGTACTGATCGCAGTTAGGTTCCCCATTCACTTCCTGCTTCGCACATTTGCCTTATAAGGGGCTCTTGATATGGGACCAGTTCCAGGAACCAGTTCCAGGAACCAGATTGATACTAAACTCAATCTCTCGAATCGGTGGTAACTCTAGAAGATCAGTTGGAAAAACATCTGGAAATTCATTTAATATTAGAATCTAGTCCAATTGCGGTTCACCAGCATGGTTATCATATACTTGTGCTAGATAACCTCGACATCCATTTTGGATACAACGGCGTGCTTCTATCGCCGACATTAAATAAGGAGGTCGGGCTGACCGATCTCCCTGTATAACCACTTAAGGTTTTTCTGGTGTCAACAACAATATTTTCTTATGTCGGCAATCCATGTTAGCGCCATATGTGTAACGCCCCAGAAAATTTGGAGCTCTACCGCCCTGAACTCCCGGGTCGTTAACCTACCGGATCACATCAAACATGTCAAATCTATTTACTAACACATATTTCAAATCATCTAATTCAACATCAACTCAAATTCTTCAAAATACTAGATCACAAACTGCTTAGCTTAAACCATTACAGCTTAGGTTCTTTGCAATTCAAATTTCCTAAGAACGAATTAACAGTACCAACCCACGCAGGGGTCTTACTATACCGTTGTCATGGGCTCATCAAAATCTCACTCAGACTCTAACCCATTCCCGAACCTGCTACAGCTTATCATCACCTGCAGAAGGGAGCCAAACGAAGGGTGAGCTTTTGAGAGCTCAGTAAGGTCGTACAAGGACTACAAAAGAGACTATAACACGACTCTAAAAAATCCAACCGACGATGATTTTCAAAACACTTTGAACGATCAAAATTCAATAATTACCCAAACTGAGCAAAGTTCATCAGAAATAGATGCCAAAATAAATATTAACAACCAGAACAAAATCCAAAACAATCAATAAAAGATCCTTTTCAAGTCAACATTTGCAAGTACCATGAAAATTTCCCATGCTCAAGGGATTTCAATCTGAGTAGAAATTCATTTCCAAAATACAACAAGACTTTCTCAGGGATTTCAACCCAAGCAGAAATCATTTCCAAAATACAGCAAGATTTCCCGAAGGATTTTAACCCAAGCAGAAATCAAATCAAATAATACGATAAAGGCTTGTCAAGGAATTTTAACCCAAGAACAAATCCTTCTAACAAAATACAATGAATATTTGTCAAGGGCTTTCAACCCAAGCACAAATCATTCTAGCTAATAAAATCAAAAATCAATGTTGATCCTGGGCGATTGCAATGCCATTATGGCAAGCTAATATAGTGTTGATGCCAAGGAAAGTGGGTTCGCAATCGACGTGGAGGTGCCACAAGGAATGCAGTCCGACTCAGATGCCATGTATGTTGATGTGAGACACAGCAAGGGCAGAGACCAAGGGCTTCCCAGACAGAGCCTGAGGGTGGTAGTGCTGTGAGGGCAATGACGCAGAATGAATATACGATGACAGTCACAATCTGATGCTTAGGTCTGAAGTTAGGGTCATGTATGTTTCTCTCTCTAGGATTCTAGAGTGAGAAAGTGAAAGTGTTCTGAAAATGTCCAACCTCTAAAATGAATTCTCAAGACCTCTATTTATAGAAGTTGAGATGATGATGTCATCACTCGACACGTGGCGCTCCCCGGGAGTGACACGTCACCGCGGGGTCCAAAGCTGTCGGTGCTCCACGGACTGTCGAATCGTATATTCACCCGGCCTGCCCTACACAGCGTCGCTCTGTCTGTCTGGAAAGACTGGCTCCCACAGCGTCGGTGTGGCCAAAGAACCCCCTTGATCTAGCCTCCAATCCAAGCCCTTGCAGAGTCCTACAGGCGTGGTAGTGGTGGGGAAGGCCCGATGCCTAACTGCCAGGCGGACTAGGCACGATGCCCTCTGAAGACCTGCTCCCGTCTCAAAGTGACCCGGGGGTCATAGTCCATAGGGGTGCCAACGTAAGCCCCCAGTGCCAGAGCACGTAGACCAGTCACAAAGATACCCTGGCGAAGATAGTGTGCCGGAGGAGTCACCTATCCCGTGGGTGAGTCCTTGTGCCGAAGCACTCAAAGCGCGTCAAGGTAGCATCCCGGAGGAGCCGTCTACCTGGCGGAAGGAGAGTTGAAGAGCTCCCTGACGGAGATAATGTCCCGGAGGAGTTGCCAATTCCGAAGGCCGAGGTAGCATCCCGGAGGAGCCGTCTACCTGGCCGGCCGAGGTAGTATCCCGGAGGAGCCGTCAACCTGGCCGGCTGAGGTAGCATCCTAGAGGAGCCGTCTATCTGGCAGAAGGGGAGTTGAAGAGCTCCCTGGCGGAGATAGTGTCCCAGAGAAGTCTCCTATCCCAGCGGTGAGTCCTTGTGCCGGAGCACTTAGAGCGAGTCAAGGTAGCATCCCGGAGGAGCCGTCTACCCGACTGGTCGAGGTAGCAACCCATAGGAGCCGTATACCTGGCGGAAGGGGAGTTGAAGAGCTCCCTAGTGAAGATAGTGTCCCAGAGGAGTTGCCTATCCCCGTGGCGAGTCCTTGTGCCAGAGCACTCGGAGCGAGTCAAGGTAGCATCCCGAAGGAGCCGTCTACCCGACTGGCCGAGGTAGCATCCCAGAGGAGCCGTCTACCTGGCAGAAGGGGAGTTGAAGAGCTCCTTGGTGGAGATAGTGTCCCGGAGGAGTCGTCTATCCCAGCGGTGAGTCCTTGTGCCGGAGCACTCGGAGCGAGTAAAGGTAGCATCCCGGAGGAGCGGTCTACCTGACTGGCCGAGGTAGCATCCCGGAGGAGCCGTCTACCTAGCGGAAGGGGAGTTGAAGAGCTCCCTGGCGGAGATAGTGTCCCAGAGGAGTTGCCTATCCCCGTAGTGAGTCCTCATGTCGGAGCATCAGAACGAGTCAAGGTAGCATCCCGGAGGATCCGTCTACCCGACTGGCGGAGGTAGCATCCCGGAGGAGCCGTCTACCTGGCAAAAGAGGAGTTGAAGAGCTCCCTGACGAAGATAGTGTCCCGGAGGAGTCGCCTATCCCCGCGGTGAGTCCTTGTTGCGGAGAACTCAGAACGAGTCAAGGTAACTTCCGGAGGAGCCGTCTACCCGACTGGCCGAGGTAGCATCCTGGAGGAGCCGTCTACCTGGCGGAAGGGGAGTTGAAGAGCTCCATGGAGGAGATAGTGTTCCGGAGGAGTCGCCTATCCCCGCATGATGTTGCACTCTCCGGAGAGTGGGTCGAAGCATGTTTCACGACCAAGGCAAGGTGCGCATGGTGTGGTGAAAGGATGGACCGATGTAAGAGCATGGTAGTGTGACAGAGAGCTAAGGGGCGCGACTGTGTCAGTGGCACGGCGGAGTGCGTATGGTGCCATGGGCAATGTAATGTGACAGGGAGCCAGGGGGCACGACTGTGTTAGTGGCGCCGCGCATGGGCGCGGCAGAGTAAGTATGGTGTCCGGTGCACGGTGTGACGTGTGGGCGACGGGGGTCCCGGAGTGAGTTCCGGGCGACGGGGGTCGCGGAGTGAGTTCCGGACGACGGGAGTCGCGGAATGACGTCCGGGCGACGGGGGTCCCGGAGTGACGTCCGGGCGACGGGGGTCACGGAGTGACGTTGTAATGCCCAAAAATTTTCTTTTATTTATTATAACCTGTTCAGACCGAAATAAACTTTTAGCAACGAACTCTTACCTAGCATAGGTATATTAATGTGAGAGGCTCATAGCGTCAAATTTGGGGAGGCGTTATAATTATAATATTTAGGACAACCATAAAATCAAAGCTATAAATTAACGTTAACAGACATTATTAATAGTGATTGAAATCTTTAGCGACAATTAGTGTTAGCGATGTTTTATATAAAGTTAACGTCGATACATTACTTACAAGATCTAACAACAAATTAGTGTAACGGGTTAAGTAATAACCCGTTAAATTCTCTTAATACGTAATCTTTCATAAGTAACTTTATCAGACATTTTTGTAACCATAAAGGTGCCGGGTAGAATTTAAATGGCTCGTAAATTGGTAGGGGGATTATTGTAAATTTACAACTTAGGGTTGTAATATATATATATATATATATATGCATGTACTCCATGGGTCAGCCGACCCTAAGCAGCCACATATCTGGAAACGGCGGAGCACATAGAAGGAGATCCCGGCGATCGAAGAACGTCGATCAAATTTTCCGGTAAGTTTTCCTTAGTTTTCTTTTCTCCTGTCCATTACTAATTTCGGGATTAAGAGGGGCGAGGGAATTCTGCCGTGGAGAGATCGTGTTTGAGTGTGTGTGTAGGTATATGGATGTGTGTTTGTAGATGTGTATATGGGTGTTTTTGTGTGTGCGCGGTGGTGCCGTTAGGTGGCAGCTTAATACCGTAGCATGGAGTCATCAACAAGAAGGATAGCTGCCATGAAGGGTACGGGTTGGGTTGAAAAGGTCACAGCCATGGTGGCTGTGACTGTGGCCGTGAGCAGGGGTGTAAGGGAAAGGGGACAGCTATGAAAGGTGAGAGAGAGAAACTGCCTATGTGTGAGTGTTATACATGGAGCTGCTGTGGTGCATGTGGGTGAAGGGAGTGGCCGAAATGGGTATTGCAGATGAGTATTTCAAGTGGATATCGCCAATGTGTATTTTAAATGGGTATTGCAAATGAGTGTTGCAAATGGGTAAGTGTAAATGACAGTGTATGGATGGGAAGTGAAATAAGCTACTGTAAGTGGCAAATTAAAATGGGTCGTGAGGATGTTGGAAAGGAGACATGGCTGCCATGACTTGTAATGGGTTTGAAAGACTTTTGGTTGTGACAATGTGTGTGTATAAAGGTTTGTAGGGTGGTGAAGGGCTGAATTCAGCCGTGAGGTGTGCTTGTGTGTGTGTACTGTATGTGTGAAAAACAGGTGTGTGCGTGTGTGGGACTGCCAAGATGTGTGTGATTTCATGTGAGTGTGTAAGTGAAGATGTGTGGGTAAATGTACGTATAATGGTTGGATGAGAGGGTGTAATGTAAACTGGTGAAGTAGTTTCAGGTAAAGAGACATATGGGTTTGCATGAGGAAGAAGGTACTGTAGTGAGAGAGGGAAAGGTTATGTTTTAAAGTTGGACTCAAAAGTGTCGCTAAAAAGGTTTCCTATTCCAGCAGTTCCTTTTTGAATTTTAAGATATATTTAGGAATTTATTTGGACAAAACTCAAAAAAGTAAATTATATTATTTTTGCAAGATCTACACACAGTAAAATTTTCAGATGTTTTGGAGCTTGGGAAGGGTGCTAACTAATTTCATTCGTAAAAAGAGATTTTGGTGTATTTTAAAATAGTAAATTAAGTTATTAAATTATGATACTTTTATAATAGTCTTATATAGCTATGATAATTTATATTCCAGAGTTTCAAAAGTTTTTAAAGTTGTTTGCTATGTTAGCGCCGTTAGCGGCGTAGTGCCCGAATGGGTATCGCGTAACGCTCCACTTTTACAACAGTTTATGAAAT
Organism: Escallonia herrerae; assembly: GCA_033070095.1. Classification (NCBI taxonomy): domain Eukaryota; kingdom Viridiplantae; phylum Streptophyta; class Magnoliopsida; order Escalloniales; family Escalloniaceae; genus Escallonia; species Escallonia herrerae. The sequence goes on from JAVXUP010001295.1 coordinate 119,156, forward strand.
TATTTTAATAACCAAATCTGAGCAAAATTAGGGAAAGTACAAAACCGAAACTTCTCTTATTTCTGTGAAACCTTTGGCGTAGAATTTTCTGGGGGTTTTTTGGACATGGGAAATGTCTCGAACAATTTTATTTTTTAAAACAGGTTTTTGAATTATTTAACATAGTAAACAAAATTATTTATGGCCTAGAATTTTACAGTGACTTAAAAGTACCGAGAGGCTTGAGTGTCTAAAATTTCGTGGTATTCTGATGCCGTTTGATATATATTTGGATAATGAGCATTAACGCTCAATTTAATGAGCAGTTTAGGATTGTGAGCGAAAAATTTCGGGAATGACCATTCTTGTCCGAAAGACCCACCAGTGGTCTAAAAAGTCTCTTCTAGGTTATATGTAGGTGGATAATGATATGTTAGGCATCGGGGACGAATAGAAAATTTTACAAAGTATGAGGGGCGGTTTGGTAAATTTTCCTCACTTACGAGGAACTTAATACTTAACGTGCTCGAGCGTCAATGAATGACATCCATATGGTTTGTTATTTAGGTTTTGATAGTCGAGAGTTAGGACCGACATTTGAGCAAATACCAGAAGCAGATTTTGAGCGAGGTAAGTACCCTGCCATATTCCTCCTTATACCCTACTTGAAAATTTATATATTGTATACATGTTCTTAGTTAAAATTGAAAGTTTTGAAACATTTTCATTGCCCTATGTCTGTGGTAAATCGTTTGATAAAATTTTAAATGAAATGCTATGGAATTGTTGTGTGAGTAACTGAATCATGCTTGGTACATGTGGAATGAGATGATAGTTGACTGTGTCGTTACTGCGCCCCATATCCACGGGGGAAAGTGGATTCTGGGCCCAGGTCAACGGGACCATACGTTGACGCACAGTACAGTTGCACCGTGGTTCGCCCTTATGTCCACATTTGTTATCCCGGGTGGAGGAGGAATTTTGGGTCCTAGTCAGTGGGACCATACACTGACCGCAGTATACATGTTATGATTAATTGTAACAGTGCTTGATGAAACTCTTGGTTGATCTTATTCTAATTCAAGAATCTTTTGATGCAAGTACATATATATACGTGGAAATGTTGAGTGTATTTATTTTGGGAACATTGAAATTTTATTGTGAAAAGGAAAACCATGGCATGTTTGAAACCCTCAAATTTATTTTAAGAATATGGCACGTGTATTTATTGGGCCCCCAGCTCACCCCTTTTCATAAATGTTTTCAGGTGAACACCTAGATGAACCTCAGTACTATGATGGTAATGAAAATGAAGCCACATTAGATGCTCATTAGGAAGTTTGTTTAAGCTCTTGAGAAATTGTAGAACCGCCAGTTAATTATGTGAATGGTTCATATATTAATCCATGAAGTTTTCTTTAGAATAAATACTAGCAGTTTTCATGGAGGAATTCAGTGGAGATAATTTTGGAAAGAGCTGTAAGGAAATCTTTAGAAATACATGTTATGGTGTTAGTAAATGTATAATTATAGAATCGTGAACAGGTTTTAAATAAGGCCTGGCAGAACCCTAATTAGTTGTCTGAATGGGTCTGTGGCCGGTCACATGTCTAGCACATGGGCTTACCCGTGGGTTTGGGTCGTGACATAAATGGTATCAGAGCATTACGGTTTTGGGATACTAGAGTTTAAGAAATGATTTTGCTGATTAGGTTATATGATCTTATAGATACGTATCTAGGCATCAGAGTTAGGGGTAGAACGGAAAAGAATTCCATTTAAAAAGAGATTGAGTTTTTGATGTGCTTTCTGACAATTTTTGATATCCTATTGAGTCTTTGAGTTGTAGGTTAAGAAACCTAGTATTAACGGAAGTTATCTATGATGTTTGTGTTGTGATAGGATAATGGCAAACCGGAGCGAGAATAGTCTGTCGTTTGAGGTTAGTCAAATGCCCTCTGAAGGATCCAAAGATTCCAGCCAGGCATCCTACATTGGAAAGAAGAAAACTGGAAAGCGCCCCAGAGAGGAGGTGGTAGATTCAGGAAAGAGAATGAGTTCATCAAAAAAGGAGATAAATTTTTTAAGGAAGAGATTAAGGTACTCAAAACTCAAATGGAAAGTATGAGGCTTAGCTTCGGCTTCAGCTGGGAGCAAAGGCAGAAAGACTACAATTATTATTTTGGAAGGAAGGTCATAGAATTGCAAAACCGGTTGGGAGATGAAGATGAGATGACCTTCTCTCGAGCTAAAGTACATGAATGGATCCAGGAGTGGGAAACCTACATCCAACCCGCAAATGATTAGGATGGGAAAAAGGGGGGGGGGGGGGGTCGTAGTAGTAAATTAGGAAAAATAAGCAGTGTGTGCCACTGTGGTTGGACTCGTTAAATTAAGAACCGTATCTTTGGAATCGTTTGGAATGAAGTTACCCGGTTAAATTACGTTATATTTCTGATGTTATTATATCTGACTTGTTCATTATAGAAATGCTAGCTTGGGCAAGAACTATTGAATCACTTACATATTTTGCGTTAAAGGAAGAGACTGGTGTAGAATAAATTACATCGACGTAAAAAAAAATAATTTATATTATTATTATTATTACAGTGATAAATTGATTTTGATTGAAAAATTAAGGATTCTTACGAGAGTTTCATTATAGGTTGGAAAGAAATGGCACGAAGAAACGGAACTCAAAATGATGACGTGTTTAGGATGGTGGAGAACCTTGCTAGAGTAGTGGAGCACCAATGGACTGCAACTGGGGGGTCATCGATTGAAAAGTTCAAAAGGATGGACCCGCCATCTTTCTTTGGTACTATTGATCCCTTCAAGGCGGAGTCCTGGTTATCGGATCTGGAAGACATCTTTGAGGTTATGGGTTGTACCGAGAGGCAGAAGGTCGTGTTTGCAGTGTTCATGCTCGAGGATGAAGCCAACCAATGGAGGAAGGCAACTAAAAGAGTGAAGGCCGATGAGGTGGCAAATATGGAATGGGAAGGCTTTAAGAACTTATTCCTCGAGAAATATTTTCCCCAAACCATCAAGGAGCAAATGGAGATCGATTTCATACAGCTGACCCAGGGGATCGTTCGGTTAACGAATACGAGGCCGAATTCACTAAGTTGTCTCGATACGCTACCCACTTAGTGGATACAGAAGTCAAACAAGCAAGGAAGTTCGAGAATGGACTGAGGCTCAGTATCCGGTCTCGCATTTCGACATTAAGACTAGGGACTTATGCTGAGGTGGTGGATAGAGCCCTAATCGCAGAAAGGGACAGTGAGGACTTGTACCGGATGAGGGACCAACAAAGGAAGAGAGCTAGAAATAATGAACCTCAGGAAAACAACATGTCCGGAGATACCTCCAAGCGCCCGAAACCTCAGGAAGTAAATAGAGGAATGCAACCTCAACGATGGAACGAACAGAGACAGGGGTCCGGAAGTAGAGTAACACCCCAGCAGAGGAATAGACTACCAGCAAACTATCAGGAGCGTCCTGCAAATAGGATGGGGGGATAGAATAACCTACAGGCCTGACGTAGGTGCAACCACTTTCATCCCTGCCGACCATGCCAATGGGGAACGAGGAAGTGCTTTATATGTGGTCAAGAGGGGCATCTAGCCCGGGATTGCCCCAGGGCGGGACCCCAAAACCAAGTGAAGAATGATGCAACGAAGCCCAGGGGAACAGCTAGAGTATTTGCTATGACCCAATGGGATGCGCAAGCTTCGGTCTCAGTGGTTACTGGTACACTCCCTGTTTCTTCCATATTTGCAAAAGTATTATTTGATTCCGGTGCTACACATTCTATTGCATCGCATACTTTTATTAAACGCTTGGAGATGGCGCTAGGGTGTCACAGAGTCGGTGCCCGGGCGACAGGCGTTGCGGTGGTGGTTCGAGCTACCTCGCGCACCACCACCAAGGTTATTTGATGTCGAGGGACATCGTCATGAGGGGCGCGACAAGGGCTCGATCAGGCGTCGTGATGCTGGGACAGTCCACGACGGGTGCCGAGGTGCGGGAGACGGACGTCGCAGAGGCGACGACCGGGGTCGTAGAGACGTCACCCGGGCGATGGGCGACAAGTGTCGCACAATGAGTTGGAGTAGGTGGTTCGAGCTGCCTCGCGCACCACTTACCAAGGATGTTGATGTCGGGGTCGTCACGACATGGGACGTGATTAAAATTGCAAAAAAAGTTCTAAGTGTAGGAGAGTACGAGATGGGTAAGGGTGCGCAAGGCGCGCGTTGGTTGTCAATATTTTTTTGTTCATGCCTGCGAGGATGGTGGCGATGATGTTTGGTGATGGTTTTCTGTCGTTGGGTGAAGGTGGGCAAGCTGAAGTTGTGTGTGGCATCGGCTTTGGTGTGGTATGAAGCTGAGGAGCGACCTTTGTGATGGAGGCCAAAGTGGGCATGGAGGATGGTCATGCGTTAGTGTTGAAGGTGCCACGGGTGAAGAAAAGAAGATGAAGGTTGAAGGTGGGTGAAGGGGGTGGCCATGGCTTGGTGAAGACCAAAAAAGGGTGGCTTGGAGGATGGCCATGGGGTAAAGGGGAAAGGCTATGGGGATGAAAGGCCAAGGCCGGCCGACCAAGGCGTGGGAGGGGTGATGGGCGAGGGGGAAGGGGAGAAGGGGATAGGGAGGAGGAAGGGAAGAGAGGGTGGGGGAGGGGGGAAGGACGAGGCCGAGGGGGGATGCCGAGGCCGACGGGGTGGGGAGGCCGAGGCCGAGGGGTGGGGCGGGGGAAGAAGGAAGGAGGAAGGGGAAAGGGGCAGCAGCGGCGGCGGTGCCGGGGGTGGCCAAGGGACAGGGGGAAGGAGGGGCGGGAGGAAGAAGGGAGAAGAGAAGAGAGGGAGGTCCCGTCGGTGAAAGAGACGGGCCGTGGAGGGCGAGGCCGAGGGAGAAGGAGGTGGTGGCGGCACCAATGGAGGCTACGGCGTCGCATGAAGAAGAAGGAGAAAGAGATGGAAATTGGGGTTAGATTAGGGTTATGAGGGGGCGGGTCGGCTTCGGGTTCTGGTTGGGTCGGGCACGGCACATAAAGGGAAAGAGAACGCGCGGGTCAGGGCATTCTCGCGGGTGGGTTCTGCCCAAATTCTGAATTGAATTTGAATTTCATAATTAATTAATTTTTTAAATTAATTTTTTTTTTGACAACCCTAAAGAGGGAGCCCCCAAGAGAAGCTTCACAATTACAAGAAGATAAATAAGAATGGGATGGTGGGAGAAAAGAGAGGAAAATGTTAGAGGGAGAGTGAGGGGGTTGGTGGGAGGGGAGATGAAAATTTTGAAAAATTTTCTAAGTGTAGAACGAGGGTGAGAGGGTGGCGACCCGACCGCGAGCAGGCCGAGTGAGAGGGTGGCGACCCGACCGCGAGCAGGCCGAGTGAGAGGGAGGAGTGCAAAGGGGGTGAGAAAATTTTCTAAGTGCTGAGAAATTTTCCAAGAGTTGGACGAAGACTAACGAGAAGGGGCGTGAAAAATTTTTGTAACAAAATTTTTCTAAGTGTTGAGCTCGGACAAGGGTACCGAGGGAGACCGCTGAGGGTGATCATCGATGACCGGTTGGCAAAAAACTGAAAATTTTTCTAAGTGTCAAGATTTTTTTTTGATAAAGGGTGGTCATGCGACCGCAGGCACGAGAGGTTGAGATGAGAGGGATGGGGAACTCAGGGTGATGAGCTGGCATTGATGGCCGACTGAGTGACGGAGGTAGGGGAGGGATTGTGAGGAGTGTTGCATGCATACGTGGCAGAAGCGATCGCGAGGCCTGGGGGTTGTCAATTGACAGAGTTGAGACTTAGTAACGTGGCTCGAGCCACCCCGAGCACCACGCACCAAGTTGGTATGGGATATGAGGCTGAAGGGGTTAGGAAGGGGTGAAGCCCCCAAGGTAGTGGGTGATGGCATCAAGAGTGGTGTTAGTAGGCCTGTGCAAGAGCCCTATGGCTTGAAAATTTTCTAAGTCTGGAAAATGATGGACTCGTGGATGGCTGGGTTAAGGCTATGACTGGTAGTCCTGGTAGCCCTATGTTGCTGAGGCATGGTTGTTTGGATGTGTCGGGCACAGGACGAACTACACTGCAATGCTCACCTCCCAGCAGAGTCGCCAAAAATGATGCCAAGGAAAGTGGGTTCACAGTCGAAGTGGAGGTGCCACAAGGAATGTAGTCCGACTCAGATGCCATGTATGTTGATGTGAGACACAACAAGGGTGGAGCAAGGGCAGAGACCAAGGGCTTCCTAGACAGAGCCTGAGGGTGGCAGTGCTGCGAGGGCGATGGCGCAGGATGAATATACGATGATAGTCACAGTCTGATGCTTAGGTCCGAAGTCAGGGTCCTGTATGTTTCTCTCTCTAGGATTCCAAAGTGAGAAAGTGAAAGTGTTCTGAAAATGTCCGACCTCTAAAATGAATTCTCAAGACCTCTATTTATAGAAGTTGAGATGATGATGTCATCACGCGACACGTGGTGCTCCCCGGGAGTGACACGTCACTTAGGGGTCCATAGTTGCCGGTGCTCCACAGACTATCAAATCGCATATTCACCCTGCCTGCCTCGCACAGCGTCGCTCTGTTTGGAAAGACTGGCTCCCACAGCGTCGGTGTGGCTAGGGAACCCCCTCGATCTAGCCTCCAATCCAAGCCCTTACAGAGACCCACAGGCCTACAAGTGGTGGGGAAGGCCTGACGCCTAACTGCCAGGCAGACTAGGCACGATGCCCTCCGAAGACCTGTTCCAGTCTTGGAGTGACCTGGGGGTCACAGTCCATAGGGGTGCCAACGTAAGACCCCAATGTCGGAGCACGTAGGCCAGTCACGAAGACACCCTGGCGGAGATAGTGTCCCGGAGGAGTCGCCTATCCCGCGGGTGAGTCCTTGTGCCAAAGCACTCAGAGCGCTTCAAGGTAGCATCCCGGAGGAGTCCTCTACATGGAGGAAGAGGAGTTGAAGAGCTCCCTGATAGAGATAGTGTCCCGGAGGAGTCGCCTATCCCCGCGGTGAGTCCTTGTGCCGGATCACTCGGAGCGAGTCAAGGTAGCATCCCGGAGGAGCCGTCTACCCGACTGGCCGAGGTAGCATCCCAGAGGAGCTGTCTACCTGGCAGAAGGGGAGTTGAAGAGCTCCCTGGCGGAAATAGTGTCCCAGAGGAGTCGCCTATCCCCCCGGTCAGTCCTTATGCCGGAGCACTCGGAGCGAGTCAAGGTAGCATCCCGGAGGAGCCATCTACCCGACTGGCTGAGGTAGAATCCCGGAGCAGCCGTCTACCTAGAGGAGGGGAGTTGAAGAGCTCCCTGGGGGACATAGTGTCTCGGAGGAGTCGTCTATCCCAGCGGTGAGTCCTCGTGCCAGAGCACTCGGAGCGTAGCATCTCGGAGGAGCCGTCTACCTGACTGGCCCAGGTAGCATCCCGGAGGAGCCATCTTCCTAGCAGAAGGGGAGTTGAAGAGCTCCCTGGCAGAGATAGTGTCCTAGAGGAGTCGTCTATCCCCCCGGTGAGTCCTTAGGCCGGAGCACTCAAATTGCGTCAAGGTAGCATCCCGGAGGAGCCGTCTACTCGACTGGCCGAGGTAGCATCCCGAAGGAGCCGTCTATCTGGGGGAAGGGGAGTTGTAGAGCTCCCTGGCGGAGATAGTGTCCTGGAGGAGTCGCCTATCCCCGCATGATGTTGCACACTCCGAAGAGTGGGTCGAAGCATGTTCCACGACCAAGGCAAGGTGCGCATGGTGTGGTGAAAGGATGGACCGATGCAAGGAGCATGGTAGTGTGACAGAGAGCCAGGGGGCACGACTGTGTCAGTGGTACGTTGCATAGGCACGGCGGAGTGCGTATGGTGCCAAGGGCGATGTAATGTGACAGGGAGCCAGGGGCGCGACTATGTTAGTGGCGCGGTGGAGTAAGTATGATATCCGGTGCACAGTGTGACGTTCGGGCGATAGGGGTCGCGGAGTGACGTCCGGGCGACGGGGGTCACAGAGTGAGTTTCGGGCGACTGGGGTCGCAGAGTGAGTTTCGGGCGACGAGGGCCGCGGAGTGACGTTCGAGCAACAGGGGTCGCGGAGTGAGTTTCGGGTGACGGGGGTCGCGGAGGGACGTCCGGACGACGGGGGTCGCGGAGTGACGTCCGGACGACGGGGGTCGCGGAGTGAGTTCCGGGCGACGGGGGTCGCGGAATGTGTTCCGAGCGATGGGGGTCGCTGAGTGAGTTCTAGGCGACAGGGGTCGCGGAGCGACGTCCGGGCCACGGGGGTCGCGGAGTGAGTTCCAGGCGACGGGTGTCGTGGAGTGATGTCTGGGCGATGGGGGTCGCATAGTGACGTCCAGGCGATGGGGGTCGCGGAGTGACGTCCGGGCCCTTGAAGTGTAGTGAACCCCAGAGGAAGGCCAAGGCCGACCCCAAGGGGAAGGTCAGGGCTGAGGCCGACCCCAAGGGGGAGGCCATGGCCGACTTCCTTCGGTTGACGCCAAGGTGCACCGACGGGCGTAGGATGAAGTGCGACGGTCAGAGCGTGATAAGCAATTGCGCAAGGATCAGTTTCTTGGTGACGAAGTCACGTAGAAAAGGTGAGAAGTGCACGTGACTTGAGCGTGCACGTATTGATTGGTTGGAGGCATTGAATGTTGCCTGTTGCTTGTGCGGACATGTTATGCGAAATGGGACCCTCAGTGGGCCTTTGGGTGTGACCAGAATAGGCTGGGAACAAGTGTACACATGCATGATGTACCGAAATAATTACTAGTCCACTTGGGTACTAGCCTGCGTTTCATGCAGGATTCAACCAGCCTTATACCGCCTCCCCACTAAACGGAAATCCAGGTCAACACATAAATTAACAATATCAATGAGCGTTAACATAAGCTCATATCCCTGAAGTTCTAATAACAATAATCATACTGACATAAGTCAACATTCGGAATTTTCAGAAGAAATCAGAATGTTTAGAAGAAAAATCACACATAAACAACAAAAACGACTGCGAATAATTATCGAATATAATGACAACAATTTAGAAGAACGGATACAAACAATTATCAAATTTGCTCAGCACGCAATAACATGCGAGCATCACAAGATTTCCAAATAATCGATTCAGGTTCAACATTAGGGTTTTCTGGGCAAGAACATACTGATATCAATACATAACTCAGAGTTCGGCATTAGCCGTAAATATATCAAAGGAGTACTTATGAGTACAAGTAATCAAATAAGGGTTCGGACAAAAGTCCTTACCCAAGGTTCAGATAGAATTCTTTACGTGGATTCATAGCTAAACTATCTAACCGGAAGTCTTTAACTTTAATTTAAACGGAATAATTGAACCATTAGAATACAGCCTACAGAAAAAAAATTATAACTTAATTCGAACTCACACATGCTCCCAAAATGAACTTCCCCTCACAAGGTATGTAAAATTACCGAAACGCCCTAGGGTGTAAAATTACCAAAATACCCCTCTCGAACTTAAATTACCAAAATGGTCTTCCCATAAGTAGAATCACTGAAATAAGCTTCCCATATGTAAATTTATTCAAAAATACTTTTCTTAGGTCAAATTACCAAAATACCGCTTCGGGGTGGAAAATTATCAAAATGCCCCTGGGATTTTTTGCACCGAAAAAATCCCAAAATATCTTAAAATGCTATTTTAAGCATCTTGATACCATTTCTGGCCTAAAAACATTTTTAAAGAATTTTTACCCGAAAATCCCGAACTGGTGTCCAGACCTAGAGCTAAAAGGTCAGTTTCGTAAAAAATACCTATCGTCCTCAGAATGGCATGAAATTCTAGAAAATAAATGATATCAGTAAAAGAAGGTTTCTATAAAATTTTCAGATTAAAATAACTTGTTTTACTATGCTAAATAATTCGATAAAGTTCTTTAATCGGTACTCTAATTTAGCGCCATTTGGAGTTCCCAAAAATTCCTGAAAAAATCCATAATGTAGTTATCGTAAAAATATTAGGGGTTACAGTTTTGGACTTTGTCAAAATCTAAACCTAGATATTTATAAAATTTCATGAAAGGCTGCCTAAATTATTTTTTCATTTTTAGCGACAATAACACTTACTATTCAAATCAAACACACATTATTGCACCCTGAAATACACACTTTCTTCCACCTTCAGCTGAGACACGTCCATCCCCCAAATACTTCACAACTCACACTACTTCACTTCTAATCCACTCCAAATCATTAAAATCTCATTCTACCACCTTAAACATACTATTCACACACAATTCACACACCCGTACCCGTACCCGCACACTCTCAAGAATACACATACATACACTGCTGACCCAAATGTTGTATACACAGATGAAATAAACAACACCCATTAAAACGCACACCAGAGAGGAGAAGGGGATTACCCAGGAAAAATTCCTTGCAATTCTTTCTTTCTTTCCCACTGTTTCTTCCTCCTTCCTCCGAGCTCCCCCGTTCTACTCTTCCTTTCTTCCTGTTTCTTTTCATCCTTTCCCGAAATGGAAAGGTTCTTCTCTTTCTCTCTTTTCTGTTCTGTTTCTTTCCCGAAATGGCACACTCTCTCTCTGTCTCTCTCCTATTTCTTTCTTCTTTTTCCCCTTTCTTCCCTTGTTATGTTTTCTGCTTCACCTTATCTGCTCTTCTGTTTTCTGTGTCTTCTTCCTGTTTGCTGCTACTGTTCACGAGTCCCCCCCCCCCCCATTTTTTCTTCTTCTATCTTTCCCGAATTTCTCTCTTATTCTTTGTTTTTGCTTTCTTTTCAATTATTCCCCCAACACTTATCTATACATTATTAGTTTATAATTTTATTTCATTAGTCATCAGTTAGAGAAGTAGGTGGTGGAAACTCTAAGAAAAACTTCTAAATTATCTTTATAAAATTGCACAAATGACCCCAAACTTTACATATTTACAAAAAGACCCTCAAAACTTTTGTATAATTAAAGCCCTAAAAATATTCTAATCCTTGTTAATTAAATCAAATGTCACTAAACACACAATATCACTCATATTATTACCTTCAATCATAAAAAAAATTAATTTAGAATTATACCCCCAAAGTTTTTTAAAATTGCGAAAATACCCCCAAGATTTCAAAAATTACGTTTTTTCCCCAAATTTCTTTTAAGCTTCATTACGCTAGTAATACCCGGGCATTGCCCAAAATTAACGCCCATCTATTTTTCGGAGCACCAATGGTTATTTTAACTGGCTCCCGAAGTTCGGGATATTACATTCTTCCCCCCTTATAAAACATTTCGTCCTCGAAATTGCTCGCGGATACCTTATCACTTATAACGTCTAGGTACTAAGCTTCCGTTGCATCGTTCAGATAACTGTCATATATTAGCTGAGTTACCTTCAACTTTACACCCAAATTCATGTTCTATGAATACCCGTCGCAACTATAAATTTAAAATCGTACTATTAAATCCGGACTCTTTTGAACGAACATCTCGCTCTAACTATTCTAGAACTTTACCAACTATGACTTAACGGGTACACAACCCACTGAGCAAAACCTACACCGTCCAAATTCCGTGCATATCAAATAGATTAAGTCAAGCTCTAATACGATAGACTTCTCTCATCTTATGCTGGTATTACACCAGGAATCCTACCAGTTGCCCAATTTACTTATGAATGTGAGCTCAACTCTCTGATCAAGGCATACTGAAATACTAAACGATGGTCATACATGATCTGCAGTTTACCCAAGCTAACATGGGTTGGGTAATTAGTTCCTATAAGCACTTACACCTCGCAATCACCAGCAGAGATAATCAGTGAAAGACAAAAGGTGTAGCCACTTGGCTTTCACTGCACACTCTAATACCTCAAAACAACGAGTCCAAATTATTGCCAAGTTCATCACCGAGAGACGTGTTATCTTAACATAGCTATTACTGTATACTTACAGTTCTGCGTACATTTCACAGAACGACAGAAAATTATAACCACTATGGTCTTGCTGCATGCTCTGGTGTCTTAATTCAAATAGGTCCAAACTATTATCGGAGTCATTACAAAGAGATGCATTATCTTAACACAACACGAAATATGATTTTGCACTCACGTGTCTTGCACTTCCACTAAAGTTTAAAGCTCTAAATTATCCCATCACTTCTGATTCACAGTCAACTTACTTACAAAATCTATAGCCTTATCCTTCAATCATCTGTTTCAGTTAAATATTAAAATCTTCCAGTTCCTAAAAACAAGTAACATATTGTCTATTATCATGCGTTCAGCCGGATTCTAATTATACACCAAATCATCGAATAGCTTATCCAAACCTTATCCACGTTCTCAGAATCTACTCTCGTTCACAAAATATCTGAAGCTTAGGAATCTACGTAACCTCATATCCAGGTAGGGAAAACTAAACCAATAATGATAATAATAATCGCAATTAGATAATCAAAATACAAAAAATCTTTAACAAAAATATGCACATTGGCTCTCGGAGTTCACAACAGAACTCTGCGACATTCCAGAAGAAACGACGGACACAGAAACGATGATGTAAGTCTGGCGAAGCAAAGTCAACCCAACGACTCAGAGCAATCAAAATCAGAAGGAGTTATTGGTCCTTAGTAAGATTCGTAGCTTCCCCATGGCCAGTGGGTCGGATACTACCCCATCAAGTCAAAATAGATTCGAAAAGACAGATAAATATTCTAAAAAAGAATAAGACGTCTCGTCATGAATGACATCTCCGCTGACGTCTCAGCGTAAGCTGACATTCAATTAAGTCGTCTTTGAATTTAATATACAGAAGAATGAATGAAATGACGGAGCAAAATTCCAGATTCCTTCTAGTACCTTTAAAGCAAATTTTCAGTCTTAACACCAGTCATCTTTCCAAAACACTATTCTTACTCATACATCAAATCACCAATTCATACCTAGTATGATATCAAAATCCTGAACATTAAGTGGAATGAGGTCCAGAGAAGGATTTTTATCCCAAACATAGACTGTATATTCACAGATAACCACAAAACAGCCAAAGACTCTCCCAACGGAGTACTTATCACAATATCAGTTCTTATAGGACATAGCTTCATCCTCAATCTCTATGCCAAAGTAACAGATGTAAAGACATATGATGCTCCAAACTTAAATAGTATACAAGCATCTAATGGGTTAGCCTGTAAAGTGCCTGACACGACGTCATCAGACGTGACAACATCCTAAGTAGACATTAAACAGACTTTAACTGATATTCTGGGCCTTAGCCCCTACTGACCTTGTCCTCTACTTGTCGAGGAGCACAACACGCTATTACACTAACTATAGGTACCCAACTGATTCTTTCTCATAAACAGACAATTTCAAATTTATCGCTCTGTACTGCCATGCCTAACACATCATCCGGTCACTTTATTACATAACTCACCACTCTGACTTCTATCGCACATACCACATGGGGTGGTCGGAAAAACTGACCCGCCACCCTGACCAGTACTCTGTGTAGGTCAAACTCCAGATCCATGAGACGGTCCAAGTCTCACTCTGAGCGGATCGAGCGCCTTCACCTTCGCTCCCCTAAATCCCATATCATGCCCCAATTAAATTTCAGAACTCTATCCAGATCTCAATATAATCGAACCGAAGTGGGCCTGAATCCCTGATTCTGCCCCACCTTTAACCTTGGGCACCATACTGTGTTGGCTGTAAAAACTTTTTGCTGACGACTATCAGCTCTTACAATCCGTTCGGAGAAAATGCTTACTTATCTCTTTTTTTTATCCGTCCTGTGTTTACTCAGATCTTCCTCCATTGTCAGACTTAGACTGTTTTAAAAAACATACCCAATAAAGACATTCCATATAGCTCACTAATCGAGCTGAGATCACCGCGTCTATTAGTCCAGGCTTAAGCCCCCACTCAGGCTTCCGGCAGCTATCTACCTCCATCAATAACATCCTTACTACAAATCTACCGAAATAAGACATTTCATCTCAACCTTGTCTATCAACTCTATATATGCTATTTCACATTAATAGCTCCCTCACATCTGTTCACGGAATCTCACAAAATACCAGTTCAAAATAATTCTCTAAAAGGTTCCCAAATGACATAAATCACTTTCTAATAAGTCAGATCCTTGGATACACTTTCCACCCTTGATCGACCTCATCTCTCAATTTATATCCAACAAATTCAATCTTTTGTCACTTTACTCACAGTTGCTCAAAATTTTCTCCATTTTCCTAATCCAATTCACTGTCTCTATAGGGTTCAACAACTCCTTGTAGCTAGTCATTTCATCTGTTAAGGTCACGAAGACACTACCTCTCGAGGTTATGGTTGTGGTTGGGCGAGATTCTATGTCATCAAAGTTGGAATCGAGTTCATAGTGTTCAAAATCGCAACCGTCAGTTCTAGGGTACTATTGTTTCCCCTATGGGGTAGGGTTGCCTCTCTACAATCATAAAACCCATACAATATATTTTCCAATCAAAAGATTTTCTGGTCAAGTCTTTCTAATACCAGGAATTTACATGTTCCATCTTATACAATCCTCTTGGAATCTCATATATCGGGGACCCTTAGGTCCTCCGGTACCCTCCTCACTACCAGGGTTCTGAGTGTAGACCATACTAATACATTATACAGTTATCTGGGTTACATCAACACGAGGCTAAAGAACAACACAATGACCAGCCAAAGGCAGACTTCTTAACATTACCATCACCCTACCCCAGTCTCATTAATAAGGATAAGATTCTACAGAATCGTGTTACCTATACTCTGTGGGTCTGTGTCTACAAAATCATATACTTAAACTCTTAATACCACAAGATCAAACTGCTCTGATACCAACTGTAATGCCCCCAAAAATCCGGAGCTCTGCCACCCCGAACTCCAGGGTCGTTAACCTATCGGATCACATCAAACCTGTCAAATCTATTTACCAACACATATTCCAAATCATCTAATTCAACATCAACTCAAATTCTTCAAAATACTAGATCACAAACTGCTTAGCTTAAATCATTACAGCTTAGGTTCTTCGCAATTTAAATTTCTAAGAATGAATTAACAGTACCGACCCACTCAGGGGTCTTACTATACCGTTGTGATGGGCTCATCAAAATCCCATGCAGACTCTAACCCATTCCCAAACCTGCTACAGCTTATCATCACCTGTAGAAGGGAGCCAAACGAAGGGTGAGCTTTTGAGAGCTCAGTAAGGTTGTACAAGGACTACAAAAGAGATTATAACACGACTCAGAAAAATCCAACCGACGATGATTTTCAATACACTTCGAACGATCAAAAATCAATAATTACCCAAACTGAGCAAAGTTCGTCAGAAATAGATGCCAAAATAAATATTAACAATCAGAACAAAATCCAAAGAGATCAATAAAAGATCATTTTCAAGTACCACGAAAATTTTCCTTGCTCAAGGGATTTCAATCCGAGCAGAAATTCATTTCCAAAATACAACAAGACTTTCCGAGGGAAACCCAAGCAAAAATCATTTCTAAAATACAGCAAGATTTCCCGAGGGATTTTAACCCAAGAAGAAATCAAATTAGATAATACTATAAAGGCTTGTCAAGGGATTTTAACCCAAGTACAAATCCTTTTAACTAAATCCAATGAATATTTGTCAAGGGCTTTCAACCCAAGCACAAATCATTCTAGCTAATAAAAAATCAATGTTGATCCTGGGCGATTGCAATGCCATTATGGCAAGCTAATATAGTGTATACATGCATGATGTACTGAAATAATTACTAGTCCACTTGGGTACTCGCCTGCGTTTCATGCAGGATTCAACCAGCCTTATACCGCCTCCCTACTAAACGGAAACCCAGGTCAACTTAGAAATTAAAAATATCAATGAGCGTTAACATAAGCTCATATCCCCAAAGTTCTAATAACAATAATCATACTGACATAAGTCAGCATTCGGAATTTTCAGAAGAAATCAGAATTTTTAGAAGAAAAATCACACATAAACAACAAAAACGACTGCGAATAATTATCGAATATAATCACAACAATTCGGAAGAATGGATATAGTCAATTATCCAATTTGCTCAGCACGCAATAACATGCGAGCATCAGCACATTTCCAAATAATCGATTCAGGTTCAACATTAGGGTTTTCTGGGCAAGAACATACTGATATCAATACATAACTCAGAGTTCGGCATTAGCCGTAAATATATCAAACCTTCTGGTTTAACCTGCAATCATTCGCCTTGTGGCCATGCTGACCACATTTGAAACATGCTCTCGTTGCCCTGATACAATTTGTACCTTCATGTTTTAATCCACACCACCTACACTCCTTACTCGCTGCTTGGCCCGAACCTTGCCCGAATCTCCCTTCATCCACTTTCTTCTTAAATTTCTTCCCTTTATCCCTTACCCGTTGTTGGTTGTTGCTTCTCTTTCTCCCTTGCTCCTTCCTTTCCTCCCAGGCTTCTTTACTTTCCGCTTCTATTAGTAGTGTCTTCTCCACAACCTCAGTAAAAGCATTTAACTGAAAACTCTTGACAATCCTTTTTAATGGTTGTCTCAGCCTTCCTCAAACCTCCTAACTTTTCGGTCTTCCGTAACCACCTGGTGCATGGTGAAACAAGCCAATTCATCAAATTCTTATATGTACTCCTCAAGGTCCTCCTCGGGGTCCTCCTAAACCTCCACACCATAATTTCCTGTAGGACACACAAAACCACTTCAGATTTATAGCACAATAATACGTTAATTACCTACCTTCTTATCTCCCTAAACCCCTAGCATTCCACATTTATAGTATACAAGATCATGTGCTTATGCTCTGATACCAAACTTACAACACCCCTCAACCCAAGTGGCGCCACCGGAGCTGAGTTGCTGGTCATAACTGCATCAAGACTCTGCTAGATTATAGAGCAACTATAATACACACCTTTATACGCATAAACATCAAAAAGTCATCCTTACAAATATTTTCACTACAAATTTCTACATGTACACAATGGAAGTTTTAAGACAAAACATCTAATCCCTAAAATACCGATATCACCGTCTTATGTTTCCTGGTCAAGCCACCTTCTCCTTTCCTTTCCCTGACATTTCACCCACCTCGACCTTACAACCGAAAACATGAGGACAGTAATGCAGACAACCTCGGGAGAAATAATAATCAACCCAACAAAATCAAAGAATCAAGAGTTCAATGAATAGTGCAACATCAACCCAATGGCTAAGCGATATAAATTTATTTTTCTTTAGTCATATTAAGCTGCTTTAAGGCCGAAAAGAACAACATTATCACCACATTTTGTGAATAGGACTGACTAACTGACTATGCACATGAACATTAAATCCGAACAACCAAATTAAACATCAATGAAATACAAGCCATTAAAATTGTTGACATCATAATAAAGTCAAATGCAATGCAGACTCCAACTTGATTGACTGGATTTGACCAAGACGACATATTTGACTCACGCCATACATCCTTTTTGCTGGTGATCATATTTTACTGGCCCTCCTTCATATAATGTCCCGTATTCCGAGATGTTCATCTTAGTCTCAAGTAAATAAAAAAGACACCACGCACAAGAAGGGAAGTCACGAAGAGTGTTCGTCCCCTAACCACGTTACTGCCAAGTCACAAGTTACACCAATTGAACGGACTAAGGGAAATGAGTTCACCTACGTCTTCGATCAATCAATTACTCAAGCAAGAATTCCCTATCCCAAAACCGACTGGTGTTCTACACCTTAATTGAAACTCTCACCGACATAACTAAGAAAGACATCAATGCAATAACCACCGACATCGCATACCGACCATACAATATTCATCACACAATAAGATTATCAACGATAGGTATGCTAAACCGAACAATTCATAGCATACAAGGAACCACATTATCCTTACCTGGTTGGCTTTTAGCCGATAAACTAAGCAGCCTCGACTACTAAGAGCGGGGTCACCTAGCCAAACAAGACCTTGCTAGTTAGAAACTAATAAACCCTAAATACACAAATATTCTACTCTTTTTCTACCAGTTATTTACAATATTTTCTAGTGGCTGGTTACCCTGATCAGACAGCGGGGTCTTTAACCTAGCCTGGTAGTACACTAGCGTTGATACCCTTGATTTAGGAGTACTAATCCCATTCTTAGCTTCCCGACTCAAAATGCTTAATTTAATGTACTCCCCGAATTTCGGAGTCAACGTGGTAAAATTAACAAAATCCCCTCGAGAGGACAAATTATCAAAATGCCCATGATGGCCACTACCTCCCCATTATCCAAAATCTGCTTCAAAACAACATTTTCGGATGTTTTACACCCTTTATTAGACTAGCAAGTCCTTCGAAAACT
This sequence comes from Escallonia herrerae, assembly GCA_033070095.1. Lineage (NCBI taxonomy): Eukaryota > Viridiplantae > Streptophyta > Magnoliopsida > Escalloniales > Escalloniaceae > Escallonia > Escallonia herrerae. The sequence goes on from JAVXUP010001295.1 coordinate 137,492, forward strand.
TTTATAGGAAAAATTATAAAAATACCCCCTCTAGGTGACAAATTACCAAAATACCCTCTGATGGTTTCCAGCACCAGAAAAATCCCATGAAACCTCTTAAAATGTTATTTTAAATATCCTGAATTTATTTTTGAGCGAAAGAGCACCTTGTAAAGTTTTTGTCCTAAAAATTTTGAACCGATATCCAGACTGAGTGCTTAAAATCCAGTTCGGCTAAAAATAGTTATTGACTTTGGAATGCCTTGAAATTTTGAAAATGGAAAATCTCAGCATCCTAGGGTCTTCATAAAATTTTCATGTGAAACCGCATTAATTTGGTATTTTAAATTTCACCATAAAATTTCATAATCACCGCGTCTATTAACTCCCTTTCTTGACCTCGGAAAAATCTGAAATTTTTCATGGTACTGGTCTCCTAAAAATAACTAGGGCCTCTCTTTTGTACTTTGGCTAAATCTAACCTGACTATTTTTAAAGATTTGAATTCAAACAGCTTAATTAATCTTCCATTTTTAGTGACACTTAGGGTCACTATTCAGATTACAACACACATTATTGCACCTAAAAGATACACAAAATTCATCTTCTACCTCATTTCCCCCTCTACTGGACACATTAACACACACATTTTCAACACATTCACCCACTGCCACTCACAAACCCACCCCAACTCACTTTAATCCATACTCTAACACATTCCAACACACATCTATACACATTAAACAACCCGTGATACACCTACTAACTCATCTGTAACACACCCGAACACAGTCACTTAGAACACACATTGAACACACAAACAAACACTGAAACCTACTAATTTCCCTATCTTTTTCCTCTTAAGCTCTTATATACACAATATATAACATGAATTCACCACATTCTTCCCTCCTTTATCCCTCTCTTCTTTCTTCACTGTTTCTCTTCGTCTTTCCCTCTCTGCTATGTTTTTCTTTCCCGACCACTATTCCTTTTTTCCTCAAATTGCATCCCCCCCCCCCCGAATTCCCTTTTATTTCCTTTATTCAATCTTTATCCATTTATTAGTTTATAATTTATTTTACTTAGTCACCATACACTCAAATAGGAGGTGGCATTCTTTGAACCATTTTCTTCAAGGTTTTGACAACTAATGTCAACTTTTCAAAAATTGCAATTTGGCCCCAAAGATTTTAAACTTACACTTTGATCCCACTATTTAAGTAAAATTACACTTTAATCCCAAGGTCGCGCTAACCCCTCATTTTACTTCCTAACACCTAATTATCACAAAAATAATGCTGATTAATAAAAATAACCCCCATTAATTAATCTAATTCACGGTTGATTAATTTTTTGTATTTTTCAGGGTATCACAATATTTAGCAAATGAACAATCCCGAACTTGATGCTCCACATTGCCACACCTAAAGCATCTTCCGGTAACACTGTAGCATGACCTACCACCAAGATACATCCTGCACATGATACATGGGGTGGCCGGAAAGCTGACCAGCCAGCCTATCTATTACTCTGTGTAGGTCAAATTTTAGAGTACTACGATAGTTCAAATCTAGTACTCTAAGCTGATCTAACACTTGCACCCTGGGCTCCTTTGAATCCCATACAAAACTCTACCTAGGTCTAAATCCCTGAGCGAAGTGGGCATGAGTCCCTGATTCTCCACATCCTAGGTCTAAATCCCTACCGACGCCTATCAGCCTCTGTAAATCTATCCTGGGAAAACTCTTTCGTGGCTCTCTTCTGTCTACCCCGCCATTGTTCGTACCACTCTCTGTCCTCAAACTTGGATTCCTCCAAAGCACTTGCCAGGTCTACATATTTCGTGTAACTCATTAACCGAGCAGAAATCATTCCATCCCTCAATCCAAGCCTAAGGTTGCACTAAGACTTCCAGCATCTATCTGCCTCTGTCGGTAACATTTTACTGCAAATCTAGCAATACTAGAAAACCTTATCTCTGACTCGTTTATCGACTCTTGATTTGCTTGCGTCACATTAGCAAACTCCCTTAACATCTACTCACCATAACTAGTTGAAATATTTTGATTGAAAAGTAATTCCCTAAACCGTTTCCATGTCATATCAATAAATTGCTGACAAGTCAGACTCTTCGCTACCATTTTTCACCACTGATCTGCCTCACGTCTCAGTTTATAGATAGAAACTTCAACCTTTCATCTCTCGCTATAGTGAATGGCTCAAAATTTCGTTTCCATTTTGTTCATCTAGTTTTGTGTCTACATAAGGTCCAACAACCCTTAAAGCGAGTTGAACTTTGTTTGTTAAATTCACCTAAAGTACTTTCGTCTTGAGGTTGTGGTTCGAGGTAAGAATTTGATTCATAGTGCTTAGAACTGTAGCCATCGGTTCTAGATTCTACTGTTCCTCCCTATTAGGTTGAGGTACTTCTCTGTCGGGGATCTCTTGGCCCTTCGTACTATCTCTACTGCTAGTGCTATGAGTGCGAGCCATACTGATACAATTGACAGTTATTAGAGTTATTCTAACATGTTTCTAAAGAACAGTACAATTATAAGTTAAAGGCAAACTTCTTAACTCTACCATCGTTCTACCCTACTCTCGTTAACTGAAATACGATTCTATAAAATCGTGTTACCTATACTCTAAGGTTACATGTCTATGGAATCAGATACATATACTCTTAATACTACAAGACCAAACTGCTCTGATACCAACAGTAATGACCCACAAATCAAGAGCTCAATGGCCCCGAACTCCCAGAGCGTTAACCTACCACATCACATCAGACCCTGTTCAGATACAATCTTTGCTCAAATGCAACTTTCTACACATCAACCTAAATTCTCCAAAATGTAAGGTTATGAAAAATTTTCTTAAACTTAAAATATTTAAATTTAGGTTCTTTACAGAATGACAAGCTAGTAGTACTTACCCACGCAGGTCCCATCACTCAAAATGGTGGTGGGCACATTGAAATCTCAAAGAGTTTCTAACCCATCCACAAGAATTTTATAGTTGATCATAATCTGCAGAAGGGAAAATAACGATGGTGAGCTTTTGAGAGCTTGGCAAGGTAGTTGAAAGGACAACCAAAGGAATTACAAAATGATTTAGGAGTCCATAAGACGAGAATTTTCCAAACATTTGCAAATAATCTTAAACAATTTGATGATTTTCAAAAAAAATCATCAATAAGCAAAAATAGATGCCATAAATGATCATTTGAATATCATTTTCAAAGCCATCATTTTAAACTACAATGATGATTTTTCAACAAATTTCAAAACAAGTACATATGTTTCAATGACAAAATGGGAAAGGATTTCAAATAATCACAAACAGTTTGATCACAATATGGGATGAGTTTCAACTCAATCCCATTCAATCAAATAACAAGGCATTCATTTTCAAAACAATCGTTGTAAGATACGATGTAAACAAATTTAGAAGATATTAACCGTGGGTAAAGGCAACGCCAGTCAGGCAATGCACAAAAAGAATACACATGCATGATGTACAATAGCTAATCCTTTTCATCAAGGTACTAGCCTTGCAAAACTACGCAGGTTCAGACCATCCTTATAACGCCTCCCTATAGAACGATTTCGTGGTCACACACAGAAGACAATAATCATAGTATCAAAAACAACTCAATGCTCAGCATGTAATAAGAAATGAGCATCAACATCAAATAACCCATATCAATTAGGGTTTCACTGACAATTAAAGATGCTGATATCAGTTCATCACTCATAATTCAAGAACAGCCACAAACAAATAGAAAGAACAAATACGAACAGTTATTGAATTTACTTAGCATGCAATAAAGGCAAGCATCCAATAAAATTCAAAATAATCGATTCAGGTTCAATATTAGGGTTTGCTTGGAAACAACATCTGGTATCAATGCATATCTCAATGTTTGACAATATTCATAACTAGATCAAACAAATACTTACGAACATAAGTTATCAAAATTATGGTTCGGACATAAATCCTTACCCAGGGTTCAAATAAAAACCCTTACTTGGATACAAAGCTAAATTATCCTAACCGAAAAGTGTTTGCTTTAAACTAAACAAAACAATCAAATGAGCAAAACACAACCTAGACACCGATATTATAAACTCAGTAATGACTCACGCATACACCTACAATGAACCCTTCACCAGGTATTTAAAATTACAAAAATATCCCCTTATGTGTTAAATTACCAAGAGCACCCTTTCATACTCAAATTGCCAGAACAACCTTCCTATAAATAAATTAAAATTACCAAAATACCCCCCCTCTGTGCAGAAAATTATCAAAATGCCCCTGGTGACTTGCACACTGAAAAAGTAAAAAAAATCCTGAAGTTATTTTTGGGCTAAAAAGTAATTCAGAAAATTTTCGCTTGAAAATCCTGAATTGGTGTCCGGATCGAGCACTCAAAAGCCGCTTCTCCTAAACATAGCTATCGATCTCAAAATGGCACAAAATTTTAGAAAATGAAACATCACAGTGATATAAGGTTTTCTTAAAATTTTCAGATTAAAATAATTTGATTTGCTATGTTAAATAAATCGAGAATTATTTTTCATTGATACTCTAATTTAGCATCCTTTGCAGAGATAGAAAACTCCCAAAAAATTTCATCGTACATCTCGTAAAAATAATGGGGGTTACTGTTATAAACTTGGTTGAAATCTAAGTAGAAATATTTCAAAAAATTATTGATCATACTACCCAACCCTACCCCCTTTAATGACAATTACAATCGTTATTCACGATTTAAACGTACTATTTTACCCAAATAACACACAATTTTCTTCCTCACACTGCCGAGAGACAAATTCCTTATTTACACTCACACACCCACAACTACACTCCTAAATCATAAACGCAACTTAATCCTACAGGTTTACATAGCAACTCTAGATACATAATTTTATATACATAAAGCTTTAAAAAGGCATCCTTACAAAAATTTTCACTACAATGTTCAGCACAAACACATCGAGAGTTTTAAAAAAGAACATCTAGATCCCAAAATACGGTTGATACGGTCTTACATCCCCTTTTAAAAATCAAGCCAACTTCTCCTTCCCTTTCCCCGACGTGTCACCCAGTTCGACCTTACGATCTGAAACAACACATATATGAAATGAGCGCAAATCTCCAAATAAAGATAACACGAGGATTAACGTGCACAGTCGATGCAACAACCTCGGGAAAAAATAATAGTCAACCAAACGATATCGATAATCAAGAGTTCAATAAGTAACGCAACATCAACTCAGTGGCCAAACAATTTTTTTTTTCATCAACGTCATACGATGGCCCGACAGCCAGGTCTTTAAGCTAGCCTTGATAATGCCTGAGTAATAATACTCCTTCATTTAGGCGTACTAATCCCATTCCTCACTTCCCTTCACTCAAAATGGTTCATTGCACGTGTTCCCCAAAATTTGGTGTCAACATGGTGAATTACCAAAACACCACCTAATGGCCCTTACCACCCAACACCTCTTCAAAACAACTTCTCAGATGTTTTACACTCCTTCCAGGACCAAAAAGTGCTTCAAAAAATTTATAGTGAAAGATACCAAAATACCCCCTATGTGAAATTATCAAAATACCGATGATTACTAGCACCCCAAAAGCACTTCAAAAACTTATCAGATGTCTTACATCCTTCCCGAACAAAAGAGTCCTTCGAAACATTTTATAGAGAAAATTAGCAAAATATCCACTTTGGGTGGCAAATTACCAAAACATCCCCTGGGTGTTTTCGGCACCGAAAAAATCTCAAAAACACTCTGAAATACTATTTTAAGCATCTCGAAGTTATTCTTGAGTTAAAAAAATATTTTAGAGAATTTTCACCCAAAAATCCCGATCGGTGTTTAAACCAAACGCTTAGAAGCCAGTTCAGCTAAAAATAGCTATCGAGTTTATAACGACATGAAATTTTAGAAAATGGAAGATCTCATCATTTTATAGTCCTCTTAAAATTTTCACGTGCAACTGCATTAGTTTTCTATTTTTAAATTCACTGCAAACTATCATAATAACCGCATCAGTTAACGACTTTCTTGACCTCGAAAAAATCTGAAACGTTTTCACATTATACACCTTACAAAATTAACTAGAGTCTTTTCTTTGTACTCTATCTCGAGCTATTTTTAAAAATTCATTAATTGACTGCATTAACCCTAACCATTTTTTGTGACAATCACAGTCACTGGTCATGCATGTTTGAATTAAACACACACTGTTTCACAATGTCATACACCTGCACTTCTTCCCCCCCCCCTCCACTTGTTGAGCCCCTTCACCCCTCGTGACCATGGAATTCAACCCCCTCCCCTCTTCACCTAATATCATCTATACGCACCCCATCATCCTTACAAAACTTACACCATCAACACCTACATAGCTGTCTCCCCCCTGGCTGCTTTCCCCCTTCCATTCACCATCTTTGTACCCTACACACGCACGGCAACATTACCTGCTGATGTTCTCTTACCTTTAGAATTACTTAGTCCCCCACTTTAAAATCTAGCATTCTATGCATTTTATCTGCCTAGCTTTTCTGTCGACTTTGTGCAGTACGAATTCTTTTCTGAACCACCTTCACTTTGTCGTCTATTTCCTTGCACAGTTCCGTGCGTGACAGCCTTCATCCCACCACCACATCCCAACAAATAGGCTTGTGACATCTTCAGCCATATAATGCTTCATGGGGAGCCATTTTCATGCTTGCTTAATAACTATTGCTGTAAGCGAATTCAATTAAAGACAATTGCTCATCCCATGGTCCGCCAAAATCAATAATGCACGCCCTCAACATATCCTCCAATATTCGTCTGAGGATGAAAGGTTGTACTCATAGTTAACCTTGATCCCATCTCTTCTTGGATACATTTCCAAAATCTCGAGGTGAACCTTGTGTCTCTATGGGACATAATGGTTACTGGCACCCCGTAATGGCTAACCACCTCAATGTAAATTCGAGAAGTTGTTCAGTAGAATACCCTTGTCGATAGGAATAAATATAGCTGTCTTGGTCAACCAATCCACTATGACCTAGATGCAAGTGTATTTACTAGCTGTTCATGGTAGTCCTGACACAAAATCCATCGTAATGTGTTCCCATTTCCACACAGGTACAAGGAGTGATTTCACTGTCCAGCAATCTTCTTATGGTCTACTTCACCTATTAGTTGATCAAATACTGGGATACAAACCCTGATATATCTCATTTCATGCCAAGTCACCAAAAATTCTGTCATAGATCACAATACATTTTTATTTCTCCCAGGTGGATCGAATATTTACAGTTATGCGCGTCTGTCATAATCTATTTTCTCAATTTGTTGCCAAGCGGCACATATATCCCACCCTCATACTTATAGACGCCTTCCTTATCACAATCAAATTTCTCTTTCTTATTCCTTTCAAAACCTTGCCGAATTTCATGTATCCTTTCATCTTGACCTCGAGCTTCCTTAATCCTATCAAAAAGCATCGGTATGACTTTTAACTAAAATAGGTTACTACCTCCTTCTGCCCTAACTCAAACTACATTTTTGAGTTTGTCCAAGTCTTCAATAATGGCCTTTTGTGTGGTAACCATTGTAGTTAGGTTTCCTATTCGCTTCCTACTCAGTGCATCTGTCACTGCATTAACTTTTCCTGGGTGATATTTTATGTTGTAATCATAGTCTTTACGGAGTTCCAGCCATCTCCTTTTTCTCATATTATGTTCCTTCTGAGTAAAGATATACTTCAAACTCTTATGGTTGGTATATATCTTACATGTGACCCCATACATGCAATGTCGCCATATTTTCAGAGCAAACACCACTGCTGCCAACTGCAAATCATGTATCGAGTACTTTTTCTCATGGCTTTTTAACTGTTCGGAGGCATACGCAATTACTTTGCCATGTTGCATAAGTACGCAACCTAATCCTTCCCGAGATGCATCATAATGAATGACAAACCCTTCCAACCCTGAAGGTAATGTAATAACTGGTGTTGTCACCAAAATCTTTTTCAGTTCTTGGGAACTGTTTTCACACTTCTCTGTCCCGCTAAATTTTACATTCTTTTTGGTTAGATTTGTCAATGGAGACGTTATTTTAGAGAATTCCTTGATAAATCTCCAATAGTATCCAACTAAGCCAAAGAAACTATGAATTTCAGATACCGAAGTCGGATGTTTCCAATTTAAAACCGTTTTTGCCTTTCCCAGGTCAACTAGTATGCCCTCACTTGACACTATATGTCCCAATACTTTTTCCAGCCTAAAACTCACACTTTTTGAGTTTGGCATATAACTTGGGTTCTCACAAAATTTGAAATATTTGTCTCAAATGCTGAGCACACTCTTCCTTACTTTTGGAATAGACCAATATGTCGTCAATGAATACGATGACATAGCAATCTAAATATCTCTAAAACGTTCGGTTCATCAAGTCCATGAATGTCGTAGGGGCATTAGTCAGTCCAAATGGCTTAACCAGAAACTCATAATGTCCATATCTGGTTCTAAAAGCAGTTTTTGCCACATCATCCTACTTTATGTTCAACTGGTGGTATCTAGACGTAAGATCAATTTTCAAAAAATATTTTACATCCTTTAATTGATCAAAAAGGTCGTCTATGCAATGTAAGGGATATTTATTCCTAATGGTTACCTTATTTAACTCATGATAGTCGATACAAAGCCTCATCTTTCCATCTTTTTTCTTTAAAAACAACACTGGGGCTCCCTAGGGTGACACAATAAGATGAATAAAACCCAAATTTAACAAGTCTTCTAGTCGTGTCCTTAACTCAACCATCTTCGATGGTGCCAACCTATAAAGGGCTTTGATATAGGACCAGTTCCAGGAGCAAGATCAATACAAAGTTCAATCTCTTGGTTCGGTGGTAAACTTGGAAGGTTTGCTGGGAAAACATCCAAAAATTCATTCATTATTGAAATCAGGTCCAATTGCTGTTCATTGGCACGGGTATCATATACTTGTGCTAGATAACCTCGACATCCCTTCTGGATACGACAACGAGCTTTTATCGCCGATATTAAATAAGGAGGTGAAGTGATCGATCTCCATGTATAACCACTTTAGGTTTTCCTGACATCAACAATTGTATTCTCTTATGCTGGCAATCCACGTTAACGCCATACGCTACTAACCAGTCCATTCCAAGTATGACATCAAAGTCTCCCAATTCAAGTGATATAAGATCAATATATAATATCTCATCGAAGACTTGTATCAGGCATTGTCTATATATCTTAGTGGCATAAAGGGAATGTCCACTAGGTATATTCACAGCTAGCACCGTACTCAACAGTTGCCAGGGTACAGTCCACTTCATTAGCAAAAGCTAGAGAAACAAAGTAGTGGGTAGGACCCGAATCAAATAATACCACTGCCTGGTGCAAACATATGGGAAAAGTATCTCTATCACCACATTTTCTGATTTAAGGGTCTCCTTCAGCTTTATAGCATTTGCCCAGATAACACAGAACCATCATATTTCTTTGTGGGCACTCCTTCACGTTATGGCTTGGTTGCTGGCACTGGAAGCAAACCCTCTGGTTTAGCTTATAATCATTCACCTTGTCGCCTTGTTGGCCACATTTGAAACATGCTCCCGTCGCCTTTATACAATTTGTATCTTCATGTTTCAATCCACACCCTACACTCCTTATTCCCTGTTTGGCCTGAAATTTGCCCGAACTTCCCTTCCTCCACTTTCTTTTTAAATTTCTTTTCACTATCCTTTGCTCATTGTTGGTTGTTACTCCTCTTCCTCCCTTGCTTCTTCCTTTCCTTCCATGCTTCTTTATTTTCTGCTTCTATTAGTAGGGTTTTCTCTAAAACTTTAGTAAAGGTGTTAAGCTGAAAACTTTAGACAATCCTTTCAAAGGTTGTCTCAGTCCCTCCTCAGATCTTCTAACCTTCCTGTCCTCTGTAACAACCTGGTGCGTGGCAAAACGAGCTAGTTCATCAAATTCCCATATATATTCCTCAGTTGTCTTATCTTTCTGTTTAAGGTTTAAAAAAATATGTTTCTAACTTATTTGCACAGTCATGGGAAAATACTTCTCGTTAAATTTTTGTTTAAACAGCTTATAGGTAACATAGGGACGGTTAAGCTTTCTTCTTTCCTCAACCTATTTTTGGGCATCCCATCAATACTCAGCTGCTTCTTTTAGCATATGGGTTGCAAAAACTACCTTTTGATGCCTTCCACACCCTGTTATCTCAAAGGCCCTCTCTATTTCTTGAATCTAGGCTACTGCTCGAATCGGGTCATTGCCCCCGTGATACTCATTAGGGCAGACTTCTTGAAAATCTCAAACTTTGCACTCATTCTTTCCTTCCACAGGAACAGGTGCTGCCACAGCTACCGGCTGTGTTGTGGGAGTTCCCACGATTTCTCGCAACAATCCCACTAACTCCATCCTTAAATCCTTTCCATTATTGTTCATAGCTTCACCCTCTACATGACCCAAACTCCTGCCCTCGACACTTGTTGAAGACGCTTCCGTATGTCGTTCTCCCATATTAGGAGGTTCCTCCACCGGAGGTATTACCTGGTTTCGCAACTAACGAGCCATTCTACCATTAACATTTTAAATCAACATTTAACTTGCACACCACATAATATTAATACAAACAAAATTTAAAATAGCAGTCAACGTTATAAAATATTAAGACTCCTTATTCTCTCATCAAGCAAAGTAAAGCCTATTCCGCTCGCGATGACACGCGGAATAATAGTAACCATCGTAGAGGAGCATCTCCCTATTGTCCCTTGACATCACCCTCCCAGGATGAGTCTCGTGAATTATATCCTGCATTTTCTGAATAACCTTTTCCCTGCATTAATTACCTGATTTACCTTTCCCCCGCATCCGCTCCATATCCTCCTGGCTGTGCTACCTTCTTCACCTCTAGACCCTCCTTCAGCTTCAATTCTTCTAACTGGTACACCGGTTAGTCTCTTTCTCTCACCACCTCAATATACCTCTGTTTCCATAAACCCTCAACGTTGTCTACCTGATGCAGTCCCGTACTAGTTCCTGCAAACCCTACCAAAATTCGAGTTTGATTTCCTCCTTTTCTTCCTCTTTTAGCCATTACAAATCCATTTCCTCTAGCTCCTCATTGATGGGCCAGGGGTCCTCCTCCACATCACTAGGGTCTTCCTCGAATAGGGGTTCCTGCTCGAAAATCATATTTTTGACGTTTTCCCACATCTTGTTATTTCAACTATCTTCTCCATCTCTCAAATTCACGTAGTTATCTACACTAGACCATTTCCCTTCTGTGGGATTTTACCCGGGCGGGCATCCTAAAAGTTCTAAGATCTACATTCTTTACTTCCTTTTACTGGGGCTATCATAATAACAGCCACCAGTTGTACTGTTGGAACTCCCACAATCTTTTTGTAGAAGTCTCATAAGCTCTTTCTTAAGGTCTTCTTGACCTGATACAACTCTCTGCTTATTCCTTCCACCTACATCCATGTGAAGGGTGGTGTGGGCTACTGTGGTTATGGTGGGTTGTGTGGTGAAGGTGATGGCGGTGGCGGTGGGTTTACTAGTAAAGGTCACGATAGTGGTCGGCCTCATACATACACACACACACACACACACATATATATATATATATATATATATATATATATATATATATATATATATATATATATGCACCCCATATTTTAACCAAAATAACCCAAATCTTTTCACAATTACTAGTTCGAGATGGAGGGATTAACCTGTTAGGGTTTAGGATTATTCTTTCTCCTTCCTCTTCTTATCTTTCTCTTCCCCTTTTTCTCGTCTTTTCTTTTTCCTCCATGTTTGTTGTTCTTCACGGTACTGTTCACACCACTTTCCTCTATTTTTATTTTCCATCCCAACCAATATTCTTTTATAAATTTAATCCTCCTTTATTTTATTGCTTAATAAAACTTAGTCAGCTTAGTTTAACCAAGAAGTGGCCACGATTCAGCTGACTTCAATCCAATTGTGACACCTTTTACAACTTTCAACAATTTGCACTTTATCCCCCCCCCAAAGTTTCTAAAATTACATTTTGACCCCTCGACTTTGGAAAATTACAATTTGACCCCAAAATCACCTTACCCTCCATGTAGCTCCCTAACACCTCATTATCATCAAAAGGATGCTACTTAATAAAGGTATGCATCACGTTCATCATATTTTCCAAAATTATATTTTTATCCCTTAACTTTTCAAAATTGCATTTTATCCCCCAAGGCCACACTAACCCCTTATTTAGCTCCCTAACTCTTAATCATCATCAACATATTGCTACTTAATAAAAATAGAACCCCTTAATTAATCAAACTCACGCTTAGATTAATTTTTGATATTTTCGGGGTATCACACTTCTGCTTAATTCATTAGATGCTTGTATATTATTTTATTCTGGAGTGTCATATTCCTTTGTATCCATTAATTTTTTGTGACAACTGAGGGTGAAAATATGTCCCTTAAAGATTGACCTTACAATAAACACTCTGATCGAAGAGTCTTTGACTGTTTCTATTGTTCTTTGTGGCTGTATTGTTTGTATTGGTGATAGACATCTTCTTGTGGATGTCATCCCACTAGCTATTTAGGACTTCGATATCATACTGGGCATGGATTAATTATGCTCCGATCATGCATCTGTGGATTGTCACAGGAAACTAGTTCATTTTGATAATTTGGGTCAGTCTGAGTTTGTTTATTATGAATCTAAACAAAGTGGGTTGGTTAGTATTATTTTGGTTATCAAAGCACTGCAACTACTGAGTCGGGGTTATCAAATATATATTGCACATGTCATGGATGCACATCAGAATGGTCCGGAGTTGTTATCTATCTCGATGGTAGAGCAATATCCGGACATTTTTCTAAGGAGTTGACAAGAAAGACTATTAACCGCAAAATAAAATTTATGATCGATCTTGTTCCCAGTGCAGAGCAAATTTCTAAAGCTATGTATCCTATGGATCCAACTGAGACGAAAAAGCTAAAGGAGCAGTTACATGAGTTGTTTGATCGTGGATTCTTACGTCTCAGTAGATCCCCGTGGGGTGTCCCAGTCCTCTTTGCAAAAAAAAGGGATGTCACTATGAGACTGTATATCGATTACAGAGAGTTGGATATGATCACAATCCGTAAGAAGTACCTATTGCCCCATATTGATGATTTGTTTGGTCGGTTTTAAGGTGCCCGTTGTTTTTAGGTAATTGATCTGAGGTCGGATACCACCACTTGAAGGTGAGAGAGGAAGATGTCCCAAAGACATCATTCTCAACACGCTATGCACTGTAAGAAATTTCTTATCATGCCTTTTGGTTTGACGAATGCGCCAGCATCATTCATGGATTTGGTGAACAGGGTATTTAGGATTATTTGGATTAGTTTGTCATCGTATTCATTGACAATATTTTGATATAGTCAAGAGAACACAAGTTGTATACAAAGCTCTCAAAGTGTGAGTTTTGGCTTCTGGATGTTGGTTCCTCGGACACACGATGTCTAAGGATTAAATCATTGTGGACCCAGTGTGAGAACCTAACAATCTATATGTTTTGATTACATATTTAAGTATGATGCAAAGGAAAGTGGGTACGTGCCTACGTGGAGGTGCCACAGAGGCTGCAGTCCGAGTCAGCTTCCAAGTATGCAAAGTGAGAGACGGTGAGGGCAGAGAGCAAGGCTTCCCAGACAGGCCTTGAGAATTAGTAGTGCTGCGGAGATAAGGCTGAGATGAGCAGGGCTGGCAGTCGACAGTCCAAGGCAAGGTCCGAGTCAGGGTCTAATGCTACGGTCCAAAGTTATGTTTCTCTCACTAGAATCCAAGAATTCCCAAATTCTAGATTGAGAAAGTGGTTGATGATACGGAAAAGTGTTCGATGCTACGTGGAGGTGCCACAAAGGATGCAGTTTGAGTCAGCTTCTAGGTACGCAACGTGGGAGACAGCAAGGACGGCGTAAGGGCTGAGAGCAAGGCTCCCCAGACAGGTCGCGAGGGCTGGCAGTGCTGTGCAGGCAAGGCAAAGACGAATGGGGCTGACGACCGACAATCCCAGCTAGGGTCAGCGTCAGGGGTGCAGTGCCAAGAGTCCGATATCGGGGGTCCGAATGTGTTCCTCTCTCTAGAATTCCAGAGAGAATGAGTTTTTAGAGAGAGAAAGTAAAAATGACAAATGAGAGAGTTCCCCCCCCCCCCTAAATGAAATCCAAGGTCCCCTATATATAGGGAAAAGGTGCCGATATCATCAATGTGTCATCAGCTGACACGTGTCACCCCCTGAGGGTGACACGTCACCAGGGGGGTCCATAAATACCGGTTCTCCATTGGACTGTCGGTTCCCAAATTCACGCTGCCCTGCCCTTGCAATATCTCTCTGCTTGTCTGAGGAGACTGATCATGCCGCGGTAGCATGGTCAGAGTAGCCCATTGCCCCAGCCTCCAGTCCAAGCCCTTACTTAATCCCACAGGCCTGGCAGCGGTGGGGAAGACCCGACGCTTAGCTGCTAGGTGGACTAGGCAAGATGCCCTTCCGAAGACCTGCTCCCATCTCGGAGTGACCCGGGGGTCATAGTCCTTAGGGGTGCCGACGCGAGCCCCCAGTGCTAGAGCACGTAGGCCAGTCACGCAGGCACCCTGGTGGAGATAGTGTCCCGAAGGAGTCGCCTATCCCGCTGCGAAGGGTCCTCGTGCCGGAGCACGGAGCGAAGCCCCCCAGAATGAAGACGGCGATGGCTTTCAGGTTGTGAGCCCATCCCGTAAGCATATAACATGATTGTGGCGCATGGGCACGGTGCCTACAGCATGAGACATTTGATTGTGGCGCATGGGCGCTGCGACAACTGTCGTGAGTCCTTACCTGGTGCCGGAGGCACCCATCATGAGAATGGCGCAAGGGCGCAGCGATGAACGTCGCGAAGATATACTTGGTGCCATGGGCACATGTCATGGACGTGGTGCACGGGCACAGCGACAACTGTCACGGAGTAATACTTAGTGCCGGGGGCACGTATCGTCAGCGGGGTGCAAGGGCGCGGCGATGACTGTCACGGAGCAATACTTAGTGCCGGGGGCACGTATCATCAGCAGGGCGCAAGGGCGCGGCGAAGTGAGTAAGGTGTCGGGGGCACTGTATTGTGACAGAGAGCGCCAAGGGGCACGACTGTATCTGTGGAGCGGTGCATGGGCGCGATGGGGGTCGCGGAGTGACGTCTGAGCAACAGGGGTCTTTGCGTGGATGGCACGCGACAGTGAGCGACGGTCGTCATGGCGACAGAGCACGGCCGAGAGCGACGGTCGTCGCGGCGACGGAGCGCGGCCGAGAGCGACGGTCGTCACGACTACGACGGAGCGCGGCCCAAAGCGACGGTCGTCGTGACTACAGTAGAGCGCGGTCCCGATCGTCAAGGCAGGTGGCCGACCCCTAAGGGTGGCCGACCCCCTAGGGTGGCCGACCCCCAAGGGTGGCTGACCCCATGAGCCCTTGAGGCGGCCGACCCCCAAGGGTGGCTGAGCCCCTCAAGGTGGCCGAGCCCTTGGGGTGGCCGACCCCCAAGGGTGGCCGACCCCAACGTGGAATGCACGCCGAGGTCGCTTCACGAGCAGTTCACGTGACTTGAGCATGCGTTGCTTTGACCGGCTCTCGAGCGTTAAAAAGTTGACCGCTGACTGGGTGATGTGTCGTGCAAAATGGGTCCCTTAGCGGGTCCTGGGGTGCGACCAGAATAGGGTATGAACATAAGCCCCCTGCGTGTGGCGTGCGTGGAGGGGCAACCCGAGCGGGCGTCACACGCATAAACGATGTGGTTACAGCCCATCCTGTTGCGGGGGACAGGGTCCCTGGTGATGGAGCCGGCGATGACACTAAGCCCGTGTAGCAGTTTAATTGAGCCGGTGATAGCGCTAGCCCATGATGGCGCTCAGCCCATGCCGCAGTTTGATTGAGCCGACGATGGCGCTAAGCCCGCGATGTCGCTCAGCCCATGCCGCAGTTTGATTGAGCCGGTAATGGTGCTAGCCCGTGATGGCGCTCAGCCCATGCCGCAGTTTGATTGAGCCGGCGACGGCATACAGCCCGTCCCGCAGTTTGATTAAGCCGGCGATAGCACGAAGCCCGTCCCGTAGTTTGATTGAGCCGGCGATGGCGCTAGCCCGTGATGGCGCTCAGCCCATGCCGCAGTTTGATTGAGCCGGCGATGGCGCTAGCCCGTGATGGCGCTCAGCCCATGCCGCAGTTTGATTGAGCCGGCGACGGCACACAGCCCATCCCGCAGTTTGATTGAGCCGGCGACGGCACGAAGCCCGTCCCGCAGTTTGATTGAGCCGGCGACGGCACGAAGCCCATCCCGCAGTTTGATTGAGCCGGCGACGGCACGAAGCCCGTCCCGCAGTTTGATTGAGCCGGCGACGGCATACAGCCCGTCCTGCAGTTTGATTGAGCCGGTGATGGCGCTAGCCCGTGATGGTGCTCAGCCCATGCCGCAGTATGATTGAGCCGGCGACAGCCCTAGCCCGTGATGGCGCTCAGCCCATGCCGCAGTTTTGATTGAGCCGGCGATAGCATATAGCCCGTCCCGCAGTTTGATTGAGCCGGCGATGGTGCTAGCCCGTGATGGCGCTCAGCCCATGCCGCAGTTTGATTGAGCCGGCGACGGCATACAGCCCGTCCCGCAGTTTGATTGAGCGGCGATGGCACTAGCCTGTGATGGCGCTGAGCCCATGCCGCAGTTTCGATTGAGCCGGCGATGGCGCTAGCCCGTGATGGCGCTCAGCCCATGCCGCAGTTTGATTGAGCTGGCGACGGCATACAGCCCGTCCCGCAGGGAGGGGTCCTCATTCTGGAGTGCTACGAACGGAGCCCCCGGAATGCCGCACTCTCCGGAGAGTGGGTGGAAGCATGTTCCACATCCATGGCGGGGGCGCTTGGTGTGGTGAACAAGTGTGATGCCCGAAGGCCTATATCATGATTGTTGCGCATGGGCGGGGCGACGAACGTCGCGGGGACCATACTAGGTGCCGGGGGTACGCATCATGAAGATGGCACGGCGACGAACGTCGAGAAGCAATCTTTGTGCCGGGGCACATGTGATAAGAATGGCACATGGGTGCGGCGACGAAGGTCACGAAGCATATACTTGGTGCCGGGGGCACACATGATGAGAATGGCGCACGGGCGCGGCGACGAACGTCGCGGAGCTATACTTGGTGCCGTGGGCACGTATGATGAAAATGGCGCATGGGCACGGCGACAAAGGTCGCGAAGCTAAAGTTAGTGCCGGGGGCACGCATGATGAGAATGACGCATGGGCGCGGCGAGGAACGTCGCGGAGCTATACTTGGTGCCGGGGGCACGTATCATGAAGATGGCGCACGGGCGTGGCGATGAACGTCGCAGAGCTAAAGTTGGTGCCGGGGGCACGCATGATGAGAATGGCGCACGGGCACGGCGACGAACGTCGCGGAGCTATACTTGCTGCCGGGGGCACGTATCATGAAGATGGCGCACGGGCGCGGCGACGAACGTCGCGGAGCTAAAGTTGGTGACGGGGGCACGTATCATGAAGATGGCGAACGGGCGCGGCGACGAACGTCGCGGAGCTAAAGTTGGTGCCGGGGGCACGTATGATGAGAATAGCGCACGGGCGCGGCGACGAACATCGCGGAGCAATACCTGGTTCCTGGCGCATGCATCATAAGCATGGCGCCAGGGCGTGGCGACCACTGTCGCGGAGCAATACCTGGTGCCTGGGGCACGCATCATAAGCATGGCGCCAGGGCACGGCGACGACTGTCGCGGAGCTAAAGTTGGTGCCAGGGGCACGCATCATGAAGATGGCGCACGGGCGTGACGACGAACGTCGCGGAGCTAAAGTTGGTGCCGGGGGCACGCATCATGAAGATGGCGCACGGGCGCGGCGACGAACGTCGAGGAGCTAAAGTTGGTGCCGGGGGCACGTATCATGAAGATGGCGCACGGGCACGGCGACGAACGTCGCGGAGCTAAAGTTGGTGCCGGGGGCACGCATGATGAGAATGGCGCACGGGCGCGGCGACGAACATCGCTGAGCAATACCTGGTGCCTGGCGCACGCATCATAAGCATGGTGCCAGGGCGCGGCGACCACTGTCGCGGAGCAATACCTGGTGCCTGGGGCACGCATCATAAGCATGGCGCCAAGGCGCGGCGACGACTGTCGCGTAGCTAAAGTTGGTGCCGGGGGCACGCATCATGAAGATGGCACACGGGTGAGGCGACAAACATCGCGGAGCTAAAGTTGGTGCCGGGGGCACGTATCATAAAGATGGCGAACGGGCGTGGCGACGAACGTCGCGGAGCTAAAGTTGGTGCCGGGGGCACGTATGATGAGAATGGCGCACGGGCGCGGCGACGAACATGGCGGAGCAATACCTGGTTGCTGGCGCATGCATCATAAGCATGGCGCCAGGGCGTGGCGACCACTGTCGCGGAGCAATACCTGGTGCCTGGGGCACGCATCATAAGCATGGCGCCAGGGCACGGCGACGTCTGTCGCGGAGCTAAAGTTGGTGCCAGGGGCACGCATCATGAAGATGGCGCACGGGCGCGACGACGAACGTCGCGGAGCTAAAGTTGGTGCCGGGGGCACGCATCATGAAGATGGCGCACGGGCGCGGCGACGAACGTCGAGGAGCTAAAGTTGGTGCCGGGGGCACGTATCATGAAGATGGCGCACGGGCGCGGCGACGAACGTCGCGGAGCTAAAGTTGGTGCCGGGGGCACGCATGATGAGAATGGCGCACGGGCGCGGCGACGAACATCGCGGAGCAATACCTGGTGCCTGGCGCACGCATCATAAGCATGGTGCCAGGGCGCGGCGACCACTGTCGCGGAGCAATACCTGGTGCCTGGGGCACGCATCATAAGCATGGCGCCAGGGCGCGGCGATGACTGTCACGGAGCTAAAGTTGGTGCCGGGGGCACGCATCATGAAGATGGCGCACGGGCGCGGCGACGAACGTCGCGGAGCTAAAGTTAGTGCCGGGGGCACGGGCGCGGTGCCCGGGTGACAAGCGATGAAGGTCACGGAGATAGCCCCTGGGCGATGGGCAACAAGTGTTGTGGAAGGTGGGCATGGTGCTGGCGACGGGCGTCGCGGAAGGTGCACACAATGCTGGCGGCGGGGGTCTGCACGGAAGGTATGCACGGCGCTGGCGACATGGGCCGCGGAGGGTGCCCTGGCGACGGGCAACTGGGATCACGGAGACAGTCCCCGGGCGACTGGCAACGAGGGTTGCAGGAGGTGCGCACGACGTTGGCGACGAGGGTCGTAGAGACGGCACCCAGGCGACGAGCGACGAGGGTCACGGAGACAGCCTCCGGGTAACGGGCAATGAGGGTTGCAGGAGGTGCACACGGCGTTAGCGACGAGGGTCGTAGAGACGGCACCCAGGCGACGAGCGACGAGGGTCGGCCTCCGGGTGACGGGCAACGAGGGTTGCGGGAGGCGGCCCCCGGGTGACGGGTGTCGCAGAGACGGCGACGGGGCGACGAGTGTTGCGAAGACGGTGCCCGAGCGACGTGCAACTGGGGGTCGTGGAGTTGGCGCCCGGGCGATGGGCAACGATTGTTGCGAGGACGGCGCCCGGGCGATGGGCAGCGGGCCGAAGGTGTGGCGTTGTGGCTGTGGAGGCTGAATGCGGTGTTGCCTTGTGAAAATGGTGGGTGCTTTTGTTAGCGTTTGTGAAAATGGTGAAAATGTATTTTTCAAACCAAAAAAAGCAGTGAAACTAAAACAAAAAAAGGGGGGGTTGCGCAAAGTGGGTCAGCTAGTGGGCCGTTGAGTGCAACCAGAATAAGTTGGGAACATAGCCCCCTGCGTGCGGCGTGCGCGGAGGGGCAACCCGAGCGGGCGCCGCGCGCATAAACACATAGTAAGGTGTTGATGTCGTTTGTCCGAAAAGTTGTTGATATCGTCTTTGAGTGACGAAGGAGGGCGACGAGGGTTGCGGAGACGATGTCCGGGCGACGAGGGTCGCGGAGACGATGTCCGGACGACGAGCGTCGCGGAGATGATGTCTGGGAGACGAGGGTCGCGGAGACGGTGTCCGGGCGACGGGCGTCATGAAGAGGAAGTCCAGGCGACGGGCGTCTCGGAGGTGAAGTCTAGGCGACTAGGGTCGCGGAGACGATGTCCGGACGACGGGCGTCGCGGAGGTGAAGTCCGGGTGACGAGCGCATGTCCGAGGGCAAAGCATGGCGGTCAAGGTTGTAAAAATTTTTTTTTTTTTTGTTGGCCTTGGCTTTGGGGATTTGCGGGAAAAAAGAAAAAAAAGAAAGAAGAAAGAAGATGGAGAGGATGGCGCGGCGGCGGCAGGCTGCCATGGCCGGCCGTGGGGCGGGGGAGAGGAGAGAGGTATGGTGGGGCTGAGGGGGGTCGGCGGAGTAGCACGAGGGGTCGGCGGGGTGGAGATGAAACAAGAAAGGGGTCGGCAGCGCAGTGCCTTCGGCTGCGCAACGCGGGCTTACGGGAGGGGAAGAGGGAGAGAGATGAGGGGCCGAGAGGGGGGTCGGCCAAGGGGCCGAGGGGGGGTCGGGGGAGTAGGGTGGTCGGCGGGGTGGGGGGTCGGGGTAGCAGGGGGGTCGGCGGGGTGGAGATGAAACAAGAAAGGGGTCGGCGGCGCAGCACCTTCGGCCACACAACGTGGGCTTACGGGATCGGGGAAGAGGGAGAGAGAGAGACCGAGGGGGGGTCGGTGGGGTGGGGGGGTCGGGGGAGTAGTGGGGTCGGCCAGGTGGGTTGCGGGGAGAAGGGCCGAAGTAGAGAAGGGAAAGAGGGGTCGGCGGCGACCATGGCGCCGTGGGGCACGAGGGGTTGGGGGGAGAGCAGAGGGAGAGAGCCGAAGGGGAGAGGTGGTCGGCGGGAGTAGTGGTGACATCGGGAAGGGTCTGCCGCCGGCAGGCGAAGGCCGAGATGGGGAGGCCAAAGGGTTAGCGGCGGCGTGAAGCAGGCGCGACGCATGGAGGAAGATGGAGAAGAGATTAGGGTTCTGGCATCCGGGTCGGGTACGGGTTGGTTCGGGTGGGGCGGGTTGACCGTTTGGAACTGAGTGAAAAAAGGGGAAACGGGGCGGGGCAGGCGCGGGTTGGGGCCCTTGCGGTCGGGTTCTGCTTATCTGGGCTGCTTTTTTATTTTGATTTTGGAAATAAAAAAATGCAATGCGATATTTTTTTTTTTTTGTGGAGCCTATAAAAGGAGCATGAGAGGGGATGTAAAATTTGGAGGAAGAAATAATTTTGAGGTGAAAGGGAGAGAAAGAGGGAGGTTGGGGATTGATGAAAATTTTCGTGGAAAATTTTCTAAGTGTTAGAGAGAGCACCGGAGGGTGAAAAATTTTTGTGAAAATTTTTCTAAGTGTAGAATGAGGGTGATGACCCGACCCTGAAAAATGAAGAAATGTTTCTAAGTGTTGAAGAGTGACAAGGGCGACGAGTGAAGTCGCGGGGGTGATGACTTCGACCGCGAAAAATGAAGAAATTTTTCTAAGTGTCGAAAAGAGGGGAGGGTGCCGAGCGAAGTCGCGGGGGTGATGACCCGACCGTAAAAAATGAAGAAATTTTTTCTAAGTGTCGAAGACGGAGAGTGGAGCTCGGCGGTGGGTCGGCATCGACGACCGACTGAGTGACCGAGGCACGGGTGGGTTGGCAAGATGTGTTGCATGCATGCTCGCGAGGTCGTACTGCCCGAGGGGGATGTTGGCTGACGGAGTTGAGACTTAGTAGCGTGGCTCGAGCCACCCCGTGCACCACGTATCAAGTCGCTACAATGAGAGGCATGCAGAAGGGGTAGGGAGCTCAGCTTGCTTGGGGTAGGCAAGGGGAGTAGCCCCCAATGAAGTGAGACATAGCACCAAGGGTGGTGCCAGTAGAACAATGTTAGCTTGAATATTCTCCAAGTCTGGAAATGATGGCCTCTTGGATGGCTGGGTAGAGGATGTGATCGGTAGTTCTGGTAGCCATACGTTGCTGAGGCATGGTTGCCTGAGTGTGTCAGGCAAGGAATGAACTGCACTGTTGGTAGTCCTCGTAGCCCTCCGCTGCACATGCATGGTGCCTGAGTCTGGAAGATATGCAAACTGCAACACGATGCTCACCTCCCCAGCGGAGTCGCCAAAATGATGATACGAAAAAGTGTTCGATGCTACGTGGAGGTGCCACAAAGGATGCAGTCTGAGTCAGCTTCCAGGTAGGCAACGTGGGAGACAGCAAGGACGGCGTAAGGGCTGAGAGCAAGGCTCCCCAGACAGGCCGCGAGGGCTGGCAGTGCTGCACAGGCAAGGCAAAGACGAATGGGGCCGGCGACCGACAATCCCAGCTAGGGTCAGCGTCAGGGGTGCAGCGCCAAGAGTCCGATATCGGGGGTCCGAATGTGTTCCTCTCTCTAGAATTCCAGAGAGAATGAGTTTTTAGAGAGAGAAAGTGAAAATGACAAATGAGAGAGTTCCCCCCCCCTAAATGAAATCCAAGGTCCCCTATTTATAGGGAAAAGGTGCCGATGTCATCAATGTGTCATCAGCTGACACGTGTCACCCCCTGAGGGTGACACGTCACCAGGGGGTCCACAAATACCGGTTCTTCGTTGGACTGTAGGTTCCCAAATTCGGGCTGCCCTGCCCTTGCAACATCTCTCTGCCTGTCTGAGGAGACTGATCATGCCGCGGTAGCATGGTCAGAGTAGCCCGTTGCCCCAGCCTCCAGTCCAAGCCCTTACTGAATCCCACAGGCCTGGCAGCGGTGGGGAAGACCCGACGCTTAGCTGCCAGGTGGACTAGGCAAGATGCCCTTCCGAAGACCTGCTCCCATCTCGGAGTGACCCGGGGGTCATAGTCCTTAGGGGTGCCGACGTGGGCCCCCAGTGCTAGAGCACGTAGGCCAGTCACGCAGGCACCCTTGAGGAGATAGTGTCCCGGAGGAGTCGCCTATCCCGCTGCATATAACATGATTGTGGCGCATGGGCGCGGTGCCTACAGCACGAGACATTTGATTGTGGCGCATGGGCGCTGTGACAACTGTCGCGAGTCCTTACCTGGTGCCGGAGGCACGCATCATGAGAATGGCACAAGGGCGCAGCGATGAACATCGCGGAGATATAATTGGTGCCATGGGCACATGTCATGGACGTGGTGAACGGGCACAGCGACGACTGTCGCGGAGTAATACTTAGGGCCGGGGGCACGTATCGTCAGCGGGGCGCAAGGGCACGGCGATGACTGTCGCGGAGCAATACTTAGTGCCGGGGGCACGTATCATCAGCAGGGCACAAGGGCGCGGCGAAGTGAGTGAGGTGCCGGGGGCACTATAATGTGACAGAGAGCGCCAGGGGGGCGCGACTGTATCTGTGGAGCGGTGCATGGACGCGATGGAGTGCGGACGACGAGGGTCGCAGAGTAACTTCCTCCGAGCGACGGGGGTCTCGGAGTGACGTCTGAGCAACAGGGGTCGTTGCGTGGATGGCGCGCGACCGTGAGCGACGGTCGTCATGGCGTCATAGCACGGCCGAGAGCAATGGTCGTCGCGGCGACGGAGCGCGGCCGAGAGCGACGGTCGTCGCGACTACGATGGAGCGCGGCCCAAAGCGACGGTCGTCGCGGCTACAGCGGAGTGCGGTCCCGAGCGACGGTTATCGATCGTCAAGGCAGGTGGCCGACCCCTAAGGGTGGCCGACCCCCAAGGGTGGCCGACCCCCAAGGGTGGCCGACCCCATAGGGTGGCCGAGCCCTTGAGGTGGCCGACCCCCAAGGGTGGCTGAGCCCCTCAAGGTGGCCGAGCCCTTGGGGTGGCCGACCCCCAAAGGTGTCCGACCCCTTGAGGTGGCCAACCCCCAAGGGTGGCCGACCCCCAAGGTGGAAGGCACGCCGAGGTCGCTTCACGAGCAGTTCACATGACTTGAGCATGCGTTGCTTTGACCGGCTCTCGAGCGTTAAAAAGTTGACCGATGACTGAGTGATGTGTTGTGCAAAATGGGTCCCTTAGCGGGTCCTGGGGTGCGACCAGAATAGGGTATGAACAGTGGTTTTGTAAGAATGAGCCAAAAGTCCTTTTTTGAGTCATAAAGTTCACTATTTATAGGAAACAGTGCGCTTATGTCATAAAGTGCCACGTGCATCCCCTGGGAGTGACACGTCACCAGGGGGTCCTAAAATACCGGTTCTCCGTTTGACTATTGGTTCCCAAATTTGCATTGCCTGTCACATACGACGTCGCTCTACCATCTGAGAACACTGACCATACAGCGGTAGCATGATCAGAGTATGCCCGTTGCCCTAGCCACCAATCCAAGCCTTTACTGAATCCCACAAGATGCGTCAAGAGATGCGTAGAGAACCTGACAGCGGTGAGGGTTTCCCCTGTAGCCAACTGTCAGGCGGACTAGGCGCGATGCCCTTCGAGGACCTGTTCCCATCCTAGAGTGACCCGGGGGTCATTGCCCTGGTGGTGTGGACGATCAATGGTAACATGAGTGGACATGCTCGTAGCTCAGTGCTCAGAGTCCGTAGTGAGGGGTCCTCGTGCCGGAGCCCTCCGTGACTGTGAAGGCGATGGTTTTAAGGTAGCGAGCCCATCCCGTGGCAGCGATGACTATAAGGTTGTGAGTTTATCCCGCTGTGAGGGGTCCTCTTGCCGGAGCCCCCCGTTATTGTGACGGCGATGGATTTAAGGTTCGAGCCCATCCCATGGCGGCGATGACTATAAGGTTGTGAGTTCATCCCGCTACGAGGGGTCCTCGTGCTGGAGCACTACAAACGGAGCCCCCCGGAAGCATGTAACATGATTTATGGGGCATGGGTGTTGCGACGAACGTCACGGGGACAATACCTGGTGCCGTGGGTACGTATCATGAGAATGGCATACGGGCACGGTGACAAACGTCGTGGAGCAATACTTGGTGCCGGGGGCACGTATCATGAGAGTGGCACACGGGCGCGGCGACGAACGTCGTGGATCAATATTTGGTGCCGGGGGCACGTATCATGAGAGTGGAGCACGGGCGCAGTGACAAATGTCGCGAAGCAATATTTGGTACTGGGGGCACATATCATGAGAATGGCATACAGGCGCAGCGATGAACGTCGCGGAAATAGCGCACGGGTGCGCGTCGGGTGTCCTGAAGATGGGATGTGAGTTGAGTGTGCCTATTATAACAAAATAATGAATGCAGCATGTAGTAATGACAAAATTAGGAGTGATGGTATGCGGTTGTCGCTGACGGGTCATTCGACGGTAGCGCCCGACTTTGGGCGACGGGCATCGCGAGAGTGGTGCGTGGTCACGAGCAATGGACGTTGTGAGGTTTTTGTACAACGAACGTCGTGAGTTTGATTTATGACGGACGTCACGAGTTTGACGTACGGACGTCTGTAAACATCGTGGAGGTGCAAAAGACTCGAGAAAACAAGTGGGCGCGGGAGGGAAGGCCATTGGCCAAAATTGGGGGAAGGCCAAGGCCACCACCCCTGGGGAGGCCTAGGTAGACCCCTTAGGTAGGCCGAGGCTGACCCTTGGGGGTGGCCAAGGGCCCAAGGCCAATGGCCAACTCCCATGAAGGGAGGCCAAGGCCACTCCCCCTTTTGGTGAACTTCTACCGCGCCGACGGTAGGTGTTTTGATGGGTAATGACAAAGCTGAAAGTTGCATTATGATGAGAATGTTGATGAGAGTCGTACCCATGTGACGAACAAGGTGTCAAGGTCACATACGAAGCGTACGAAGCGAACAAAGTGCAAAAAGGACCGCGCGCAAAAAGTAAACAACCGGGGGGGAAGGCTAAGGCCAACCCCCTATGGAGGCCAAGGCCAACCCATGGCGTTGGGGGAGGCTGAAACCGACCCCATGGGGTTGGCCAAGGCCTTTGCTCCTTGACCCCGTTACTGCGGTTGAGCCGTCATTTGACATTTTTGATGAAAAGGTGTTCGGTTGATCTCGGTGTGACGGTCGTGTTACCGTGTGTGCGCTGACCGGTTCGATGCGTTGGAAAATTGATTGTTGCATCCGTCGACGTGTTTGCGTGAAGCGTGACCCCCAGTGTGCCCTTGGGTCTGACCAAGATAGGTTGGGAACAAAGTATGATTAGATAATTCACTTTATGTGAAACATGGTTATGATGAACTATGCATGATAACATATTTGAATGTATGTTTAAAAGTTAAACATCATGAATTGAGTAAATTTTTTAAGAAGGTGAATGAAGTGCTAGAAACGAAAAAGAGTATTTGATGTTTAGAAACGTTAAATGATCTCTTGGAATGACCAAAAATATTTTTTTAGAGGAGTTGGAAACGAAAAATGGTAAAACCTTCAGCTGGGAATAACCGGTTGTTGACTAGACTACATGTGAATTATTTTGCTTTTTGCAAAGAATTGTGCCACCTCGTGCTTATGACGTGTCAACATACTATCGCGACATGTCATGGTTCGAGCCTCGTCATACTTGAGCCTTGTCGTGCTTGCTAGGTGGCACAACCATTTCTTGCCACCTCTTGCTTTGAGCCTTGTCGTGCTTGCTAGATGGCACAACCGTGTTTTGCCACCTTCTGCTTCAAGCCTTGTCATGCTTGCTAGGTGGCACAACCCTGTCTTGCCACCTCGTTCTTTGAGCCTTGTCGTGCTTACTAGGTGGCACAACCTTGTCTAGCCACCTCGTGCTTAAAGTCTCGTCGTGCTTGACTTTTCCACCTCTTCACCTCCACTTGACACCTCCTACTTGCTTCTAATTTTATTTGAAAGACCTGATTGACACGCTTGAATTTACTTACCTCATTTTTGAGAGAAAAGTGCAAAACAAGCAACCAAAAGTCTTCACAAAATCTAGAATTAAAGCTTGTTTTTGAAAGGGAACCTTAAACAGTTGATGTAGAAAGTTTCTATGAGCTTCCAACATTGTTTCAATCGTGTTTTGAGGAGTATTTTGAAGGTGTTTCAAATCTAAAATTTTGGTTCTTTCATCTTTTCTTTAAGATAAGATAGTTAAAGCTTTTTAATGAGCTTTTGAGGCATGAATATGGATTCATGCTATGTTAGCGTAATTCTTTTACTATGAATTCTTTGTCAAACTTTTGCATACTTGTTAGAAACTTGTTAATAAGTGAATCTATTCATGTTTAACATATTGAAGTTTATGGAAGACGTGATATAGGTTACGGCACGTGTGAATCATGGAATTATGTCCAACTAGACATGGTTAGTAATGGTTTTGGCCATGTTTGTTAAGTTCTATAATTAAAGCTAAGTTGCTGAATATAAAGGATTATATTTCATGTTCGAGACGTTATGAAGATGATGTTATATGATGAAAGTGACTAAATATTTCATAGCTAAGTTTTTATGGTGCAAGTCAATGAAAATTACAACAATTACATGTATAAAATGATCTGTTTGCTTGCGCATGAGCATGTTACATCCTTTCATTGTAAGGGATGGTTAATATATATTTGATGATTATTATGTTACACCATTCAGATGATTGGGGGTTGATTTGATTGTGTTTGAGTAGCGGTGCACTGTATGAGCCGAACAATTGTATCTCTGACTACTTCCCGAGGCAGTATCGGTATTAAATTGTTTTCGGTTACTTTGCCTTTAGCCGAGGCAAATTTTTTGAACTTATATCTCAGGTGTGGTGACATAAGGGTGGTCTATTGATGGAACTAAATTCGGGAATGGTAAACTCTTGTAATGCTCAACTTAGTGTGAACGTGTGATTTGTGTAATGTGCACTTGTAGAACTGCTTAATGTGATTGAATTGTAATAGCATGCATTATTAGTATTCTTGTGTTGAAAGTTATATTAAATGTCTTTGATTATCTTATTGAGCCAGTTGGCTGACGGGTTATACCCTTAATATTTTAGATCAAGGAGCCGGTCCCTCGGAAGGAAAGGAAAAGTGTGAGGCACGGTGAGAAGACGGACAAGGGGATACTTGTACATTTGTAAATTATGTTATACTTGAATAGTACAGTATGTCAACTTTGAGATCTGGCAAAGAGCTTACTAGGTGTGTTTTGTAACCAAAAAAAAACTCTTTAACTTTGTATGATATGGTTTAATTGCGCAAAGAGCTTGATGTCTGTTCTGTTTGAACTTTTATGCTTCCGAAATTTTGTTTCTCAGACATTTTTGTTTTCATTTGATTGGTCCTCGAGCGACCTTACTGGACATTTGGCTCATCCCTTTATTGTTTCTCCTTTCAGGTGATCAGTAGGTGGGACTTTGGGATCGAAGGCCTAGCTGAGTGATCAAGAGTTAGCTACCTTTGTTTCAGAGTTAGTACTGATATTTTGAGTGTAATGTTGAGACAGATTGTTATCATTTAGGTTTTATTTTGGAGAAACTCCGTGTCGGAGAATTTGAATTGTACAAAGGCTTGAGGCCATTTGGTTAGATATTGATGTATTTTTTAGAATTATTAGTGTGTGCTCTGAATTACCATTTTAGAGTCTTCTGATAATTATATGAATCTATCTGATATCTGTTTATCTGGCATTAACGTACCAGAAATAAATTCGGGGCGTTACAGTTGGTATTAGAGCTTAGGTTATGAGATTCTGTAAACTCATGCTTAGGATCAGATAAATTGTGAGATGGATAGGATGGGTAGATTAAAGAGAAATGTCTTAGTCTGCATCTGATTTTAGTTTTCTTTTGTAGCTATGGCAAGCAATCGTAATACCAGGCTAACCCAAAATCGAAATGTAGAAAATCCAAACGTCACAGGGAACGAGAACCCGCCAGATCTTCTGACCCTCTTGGCAAACTAGCAAGCTCAGTTGACTCAATTACTGGCTAATTAGCAAGCTCAATTAAATCAACAAAATCAACCTAATCCACCACCAAACCTGAATCATGGGCAGAATCAACCAGTAGCTTGTTACAGCAGTTTGATAAGAAAAATGTAGAATCTTTTGGAGGAACCGACGATCCGATTATGGCGAAGAAATGGATATCTCAACTTGAAAAGGTGTTTAGGCCTATGGGTTGCACCGATGCAGAAAAGATAGAACTCACAGTGTAAAAGCTAGACGGGGGAGGCAAACCATTGGTGGAAGATGATTGAGGATAGTAAGATGGTGGAACAGTGTAGGGCAATGACATTGGATCAGTTTAAGGTTTTGTTCTTTGACTGCTACTTCCCTAGAAGTGTAAAGGAACAAATGTATCGTGATTTTCATAATATGAGGCAGGAGGACAACGAGAGCGTCACCGAGTTGAGGGGAAGTTTACTCAACTATCTCGTTATGGTAAGCAGTTAGCGGCTAATGAGAAGGATAGAGTACATATGTTCACTTAGGGTCTTAAGTCTAACATTAGACATCGCATTATTCCAGTCCCAATAGAGACCTATGTTCAGTGTGTAGACATCGCGAAGACTATTGAATCTAAGGCAAGGTATTTCAGAGAGAGAAAAAAAGCCAAGCCAGGTAAGAGATATCCCCCAGAACTCTCTGTCACATGCGGCACAAAGTGATGGGAAGCAAAAACATGCATCTTCATCGACTTCTGTTGGTCATAAAGGCCAAGGTCAGAGGCAAGGTCAAACTCAAGGTAATTTTAGTAAGAGCTTAGGTCAGAATTGCTCAGAGACCTATGTCTGTAGGTTCTGATCCTATCTATCAGAGGTGCAACAAGCGACATGGCGGTCAAAGTTGTTATTGGTATACATGAGCATGCTTCAGTTGTGGCCAAAAGGGTCACCTTATCACAGATTGTCCTGTTTTAGCATCGAGGCAATCTGGCCCACAAGATTTAGTTGTGGGGAGTACGGCTTTGGGCCCTAGACAGAATATGAATCAGTCATCTAGAGGACAGAAACCTAAGGCTACCGGTAGGGTTTTTAACATGATAGCTAAGGACACGTCGAATTCAAAGGATGTGGTGACAGGTACTATACAGATTAACTCAATTGATGCGCATGTATTGTTTGATTCTAGTGCCACGCACTCTTTTGTCTCTCATTAATTTACACATTGACTTGGGGTTAAACCCCTGTCTCTTGACTATGAGTTGTCTGTTGGTACTCCAGGTGGATATTTTGTGACAGTTGATTCAGTATTGAGAAACTATAAGATTTGTAAATGTGATAGGGACCTTCCGAGGGACCAAATTCCTTTAGATATCCATGATTTTGATGTGATTTTGGGTATGGATTGGTTGGCATCCTATCATGCTTTAGTTGACTGCTTTGAGAAACGAGTCCGTTTTTGTTTTCTAATTTGTCTGAATTTGAGTTTAGGGGTTCGAAACCTAGTGGGTTGTCTGTTATCTCAGCTATTACGGCTCGCCGCATGCTTTGTAAGGGCTATAGGGGTTACATTGCACACATCCATGATACTAGTCATGAATGTCTTGAAGTATCAGAAGTACCGGTAGTCTGTGACTTTTCTGAGGTGTTTTTCGAGGAGTTGCCTGGAAAACCCATCGATCGTGAGATAGAATTCACAATTGATTTAGTAACTGGTGCGGCACCTATTTCTAAGGCTCCGTATAGAATGGCGCCATCAGAGATGAAGGAGCTAAAGGAACAGCTTCAAGAGCTACTTGATAAGGGGTTCATTCGCCCTAGCGTATCACCTTGGCGTGCTCCTGTCTTATTCGTTAAGAAGAAGGATAGTACATTGAGACTTTCCATTGACTGCCGTGAGTTGAATAAGATCACCATCCCTAATAAATATCTATTGCCGTGCATAGATGATTTGTTTGACCAACTTCAGGGAGTGGAGTTTTTCTCGAAGATAGATTTGCATTCGGGATATTATTAGCTGAAAGTCAAGGTAGAGGATGTGCCAAAGACCGCGTTTAGAACTCGTTATGGTCATTATGAGTTTTTGGTAATAACGTTCGGGCTGTCTAATGCCCTTGTGCTTTTATGGATTTGATGAACCGTGTGTTTAGACAGTATTTGGATCAATTGGTTATTGTTTTTATTGATGATATTTTGGTGTACTCTAGGTCAGAGGAAGAGCATCATGAGCATTTGCAGATTATCTTGCAGACTTTGAAAGATAATAAATTGTATGCTATGTTCTCAAAAGTGAGTTTTTGGCATGAACAGGTTATATTTCTAGGGCTTGTGGTGTCTAAGGATGGAATAACTGTTGACCCTTCTAAGATTGCGGCAGTAACTGACTGGCAGAGACCGAGCAGTGTTACTG
The DNA here is from genome assembly GCA_033070095.1 of Escallonia herrerae. NCBI lineage: Eukaryota > Viridiplantae > Streptophyta > Magnoliopsida > Escalloniales > Escalloniaceae > Escallonia > Escallonia herrerae. Next base: position 168,720 of record JAVXUP010001295.1, read on the forward strand.
AAGTTCTAAGCTTTTTGGGATTGGTTGGCTACTATCTTCAATTTGTTGAAGGTTTTTGGAAAATCGTTGTGCCTTTAACTCAGTTGACTAAGAAGAACACCCGATTTGTTTGGAGCGAGAAGTGTGAAGCTAGCTTCCAAGAATTAAAGGAGAGGTTAGTGTCTGCACCGGTAGTGACTTTACCATCTAGTCCCGAAGGTTTTGTGATTTATAACGACACCTCAAAGAAAGGCTTACGTTGTGTTGTAATGCAACATGGTAAGGTGATTGCCTATGCTTCGAGACAGCTTAAACTTTATGAACAGAACTATCCCACCCATGATCTCGAATTAGCAGCTATGATTTTTGCTTTGAAGATATGGAGGCATTAATTGTATGGTGAAACCTGTGAAATATAAACCGATCATAAAAGTCTTAAGTATATTTTCACTCAAAGGGAGTTGAACTTGAGACAGAGGAGTTGGTTAGATCTTTTGAAAGATTATGACTGTTCGATTCATTATTACCCTGGCAAGGCAAATGTTGTGGCCGACGCGCTGAGTAGGAAGAGCACCAGAAATTAGCATCATTGATTACTTGTCAGCCTCAACTGTTGGAAGATATGATGAATTTGGATCTTGAGATTAGATGGCAAGATGGTGGACAATACTTGGCAGCGTTTCAGGTACAACCTACTTTGATCAGCAGGATCAAGGAAGCCCAAGATGGAGATTCAAGTATAGTTCACATCATTGAGAGTATTAATGTTGGAAAGCAATCTGAGTTTAGAATTGACAAGCACGGTGTGGTTTGGTTCCGTAACAGACTTTGTGTGCCAGCTGATTTAACTTTGAGGAGGGAGTTACTATCGGAGGCTCATAGTTCTAGTTTCTCTATAGAAAAATTTGTATCTCATTGTTTAGTTTGTCAGAAAGTGAAGACAGAGCATCAGAAGCCTAGTGGATTGCTTCTGCCACTTGAGATTCCGCAGTGGAAGTGGGAACATGCAACAACCGATTTTGTCGGAGGCTTACCGAGAACAGTCAAGGGTTTCGACACTATTTGGGTTATCATTGATAGGTTGACTAAGGCTACACATTTCCTTCCGATCCGAGCAACAGCACCCTTATCTGAGTCAGTTCGATTATACATTAATGAGATTATGAGGTTGAATGGTGTACCATTATCTATTGTGTCAAATAGAGATCCACATTTCACTTTAAAATTTTGGAGGAGCTTTTAGAATTCTATGGGCACTGACTTTTGTTTCAGCATGGCTTATCATTCACAGATAGACGGACAGTCTGAATGTATCATTTAGACGCTAGAGGATATTTTGAGAGCTTGTGCGCTAGACCTTGGTGGTAGTTGGCATAGTCATTTGCCTTTGGTTGAATTTGCATATAATAACAATTATCAGGTGCGTATTCAGATGGCACCGTTTGAGGCATTGTATGGGGGGAGGTGTAGGACACCACTATGTTGGAATGAGGTACGAGAGAGATGGTTATTGGGACCAGAATTGGTGCAGTTGACTACCCAAAAGGTTGATTTAATTCTGGAACGTCTCAAAGTGGCTCAAGATCAATAGCGTAGTTACACGTCCCACCGTCGTCGTGAGCTCTAATTTGAAGTGGGTGATCACGTGTTTTTGAGGGTTTCACCTTGGAAGGGAGTGATGCCTTTCGGAAGAAAGGGCAAGCTTAGCCCTAGGTTTTGCAGGCCATTCGAGGTTTTGGAAAGGATCGGTCCGATGGCTTATAGAGTGGTGTTGCCGCTAGAACTTTATGCACGTTCATAATGTTTTTCATGTTTTGATTCTAAGGAAGTATATCCGACGCATATTGTGTCGTATGAACCTTTATCAATTCGGGAGGACCTTTCCTTCGAGAGCAACCAGTTGAAATTCTAGACCGTCGCGACCAAGTGTTAAGGACGAAAGTCATTCCTTTAGTTAAGGTTTTATGGCGAAATCACGAATTAGAGGAAGCCACTTGCGAACTTGAGGAGGCTTTGCGCAAAAGGCACCTTCAGCTTTTTGATACTTAAGGTATGTTTTAAATTCCGAGGACGGAATTCTTTTAAGGAGGGGAGAATGTTGTACCCCGAAAATTTTCTTTTTTTTATGAGAAATTAGTATTTTGAATAAATAAGTTTATGGTCATTTCTTAAAATTAAGAAAATGGTTTCGGATTATTTCTGAAGTTTTCATTCGAATGAAAACTAATTTTTGGTCGAATGAAAGTGGTTTGATTCGAATAAAAAATATTTGATATTTTTGGAGTCTGAAGTTTTCATTCGAATTAAAAGTTTTCATTCGAATTAAAAGTTTTAATTCGGCCGAAAACTCATTTTTGGTCGAATGAAAAGATTTTTTTCATGCGTATTGAGCTACTGAAGTTTTCGGTCGAATGCAAAAAAAAAAAAGTTTTAATTTGAATGAAAACTCATTTTTGGTCGAATTAAAAGTTTTAATTCGACCATTGAAAAAAAATATTTGAACCATTTTCACCTCTGTTGGATTCGGTCGTATGAAGACTATTTTTGGTCGACCGAGAACTATTTTCAATCGAATGAAAACATAAAAGTTTGTCCCATATAATTAGTCCTCTTATTTCCTCTCTAGCCTTTTTGGGTTCTCTACTTCTTCTTCCTTTGCGCGCGCGCAAGAGAGAGAGAGAGAGAGAGAGAGAGAGAGAGGAAGGCTTATAAGTTTGGAAGTTCTAAAGTAGAGCTTAAGGAGTGTATTTCTCAAAAGCTTGGCTAAGGTAAGGGTTTATTTTCGAAATTCAAATCAACAATGGACCAATCGCACATGTAATTCCTTAGTTTCTTTTTAAAATCCGAATTTCTTAAAGTTGAGTTAAGTGATTCTTCTTCTCTTTTTGCCTTGAGCTTTGTTATGAATAAATTGTCCTCAATGCTATGACTTGTGAAATTCAATTTTCGTCAAATTCGTTTGATCTTAGAATTTGCAATGTTGATATCGTTCGTTTTAGAGATTGTCATTATTTCATAAACTCCGTATATTGTTTGACATGTCCGATAATTGGTTGTGTTGAATTGAAATCTTTATTTTGATAACTCTATGAGCCATGTCATAGTATATGTGACTTATGTCTGACTTACCCATGTGGATTGAAACGTGGGCTAGCTCAGGGGAGTTGAGCTAGAGATCGCGACCTTACTTTCTGAACCGATCTCATATGTCAGTATTGATGTGTATGATCACTTTCTGAATGGCTTTCTAGTGTCTGTCTCCGTACTCAGTTACATTTTGACATTTGAAATCTAGCTTGATGTCCGTTCTGTTTGAACTTTTATGCTTCCGAAATTTCATTTCTCAGACATTTTTGTTTTCGTTTGATTGGTCCTTGAGCGACCTTACTAGGCATTTCGCTAATCCCCTTATTGCTTCTCCTTTCAGGTGATCAGTAGGTGGGACTTTGGGATCGAAGGGCTAGCTGAGTGATCAAGAGTTAGTTACCTTTGTTTTAGAGTTAGTACTGATATTTTGAGTGTAATGTTGAGACAGATTGTTATCATTTAGGTTTTATTTTGGAGAAACTTCGTGTAAGAGAATTTGAATTGTACAAAGGCTTGGGGCCACTGTGTTAGATATTGATGTATTTTTGAGAATTATTAGTGTGTGCTCTGAATTACCATTCTGGAGTCTTCTGATAATTATATGAATATATCTGATATATGTTTATCTGGCATTAATGCACCGGAAATAAATTCGGGGCGTTACAGATTCTGCATCTAGATATACGACACTTAACTTAAGCAAAACCATAGCGCTCTTTGAACAACTCTACACTCCAGTAGTTTTCATTCACTAACATCTTCTATTTGTCACCAGACAAGGCCTTACCAAGAGAGCATTCACGAACTACTTCTTGCATCTTTTGGACGCCCCGCAAGCTAGAGTCCACCGTATTCTCAACCAACCTATATGCCTTCTTCTTTTCCTAAAGATATTCTATCCCCCTTTCCTTTATCTCATTATCTACTTTATATTTTAGGGATATTAACTAATTGAATTGTTTATCCCTCTCATCAGAATCCTTTATATCTACTCATTTCCAAAAGTTGATAACCTTCTTCCTAGATTGCTCACTCAATCGTTCTTTTTTCACTTCTATATCAGCTTAATAAGTTGATCATTCTCTATTTCCTCTACCTCGGGGCCCTGCAAATTCATGACTACGAGCTCCTCGCCGGAATCCACTAGATCCTCTTTAAATCTTTGGGGTCTTCTTCACTATCCACATCGGGGCTCAACACATTCATCATGTCATCTTCAATCCACCCTCCTATATTTTCCTCGGCGCCCCTCCCATTTTCTGCAATAATAACATAATGACAATTTTTATATAAAAAAAAAATTATGCCTTGGTTGGCCCAGGCATAGAAATCACAGTTACACCATTACTTTCTTCCTCCTAGTCTCTTATCAAAATATAAGCACTCTTCTAAACACCCCGACAGTCTATAGAATCATGTAACCTAAGCTCTGATACCATCTATTACACCCCCAGCCCAAGTGACATAATGCCACAACCTTTATTACAACATAGAGATACTACAACATTAAGATCACAAAGAGATCTCACAACACGTCCTCACAAAAAATTTCTTTGGGCAGCGAAAACTGTACAACTTAATGCAACTTAATATATACACCAAATACACATCATCCTGGTGATACATTCCTAAAAAAAAACCCCAATATAATCTCTCTTCACCATTACTAAAGGTTTCTCCTCGTTCAAACCTAGTATCTAAAAAACACATTAGATAAGGAATGAACGCAAATTTTGCAGTAAGGATAATACAAGGAGTACAACTCACAATCCTTTCAAAAATATTGGAAAATCGATTATGAACTCTTAACGAAGGCGATGAATTTAAGAATGCCAAAGAACAAATATCTGCAAACATCTTGATATATCACCTTTGTTTAGAATGAGAGGCTCAAGTCCACTAGAACATCATCATTTCTACTTGGACAGACCCATGGACTATGCAAATGCAATACAAGAGAAGACAATAAAGCAAAAAAATCATCTTAAGAATAATAAGATATAAAATCAGCAATGTCAACTAAAACCAATTGCAATGCATGCTCGACTTGACACGACACAACAGACTCTAGCGCGTTTTATCCTTTTTGTTAGTTACTTTATCTCCGATGACCATCAGTTACTTTACTTCACTGGCCCTCTACTTATAGATGCCCCATCACATGGGGTATGCATCTTAGTCTCCCATAAATTATGTGATACAATTTTCATCAATGTAAGGGACTTAAGGAGTATTTCGATCATAAGTCATCAACAACATATCAAGCTCATCAACGGGCGGAGTAAGAGAATTTATTCTACCTTAAGTCCTAACAACATAACTTAACAGGAAATACAGCATCATAAAATCAATCGTTGTTGAAGCATAACAATAGAAGTTCAACATAAGCATCATCATAGTATGCTAAACAAAATAATTATAGCATAACGGAGCCTCATTATCCTAACTTGTTTGGCTTCTTAGCCGATGAACTCCTCGCTTTGGAATTTTCCCAACAAACAGAATTACGTATCCAAACAAATCTTTTTTTTTTTGTTAGACAGCCTTAAATACAACCACACACACATAGCTGTACCCTTCTCCCGCTTATCAGTCCATAATTTGTTATGGCTAGTCTGTTAACTTGACTTGTCCTAGACCATAAGATGCATTATCTGCACCACCATACTTCTTGAACCTAGTTTAACCCAAATTTCTCATTTCTTATGCCTCTTACTACCTAACCATGAGTTTTTACAAAACTCGCTACTGGGTGTAAAAAAATTACCAAAACACCCCCAGCATAGGTGAAATTACATAAATACCCTCTGAAGACTTACACCAACAAACACTCCAAAATGACTCAAAATATCCTTTTTAGACTTTATAAATTTTTTTTGGACTTAAAATTCCTTGGAGAAATTTTTCCTTGAAAATCCTATCCGGATAACCAAACTGAGCGCTAGGAAACTAATTTTGTTAAAAATAACAATCGGCATTGAAATGTCCTGAAATTGTTGTCATTGAAGTGTCTCAACTACATAAGGTTCCTAAAATATTTTTAGATTAGATAATCTGATTTGGTATTTAAAATTTTGAGAACCCTATTTCAAGGATAAAATTATTTCACATCTTTCGCAAAACTCAGAAAAATCCCAAAAATTCTCAAATTATTGATCTTTTAAAAACAATAAGGGTTTCCCTTTTCTGTTTGGCCAAATTTTCGTCTGAAACTATTTTTTTCAAAATAAAGCTTGAAAAGAATAAAAGGACAAGCTTTTAGTGACAATAACAGTCATTATTCACCATGTTATAGATCAAGACACACTTTTTCACTTACCCATGCACACCTATATCAACTTCTCAACACATTTACACCACCTTAATTCCATACATTTTCACTCACATTCTTCACACACTTCACACCTCACATAAGCACACCCTAACTTCCATCACATACGCACGCATTACACATAAACACACACTTTGAGCCATGAACACAGGCTCCTGCTACTACTCATACACGCACTTGCACACCCTCTGTTTTTCCTCACACGCACATGAACAACACACACACACACACAATGTTTCATCACTGCACAAACCAAAATTTTAACCTCAACACTATAGCTCCACTCTACTTCCACATAATTAACCCCACAATTATAATTAACGTGGAAGTAAATCAAAACATAACCAATTCAGCCTTAATTTGTGTAACATCCCGCAAATTTAGAGCTCCGTTGTCCCGAACTCCCAGAACGTTAACCTACCACATCACCTCAAGCCTATCAGGTCCAATTTACTAACACATACTTCGAAGCATCTAATTCAACGTCAACTCAAGTTTCTCAAAATACAAGATTACAAGATTGCTTAACTTAAACTATTAAAACCTAGTTTCTTTACAAACTTGAGTTCTCATAGAACGAGTTGATAGTACCGACCCATGCAAGGGTCTCAATACAAAGTAGTGATGGGCTAACTGAAATCTCATCCAGACTCTAAACCCATTTTACGAGCATGCTACAACTGATCATCACCTGTAGAAGGGACTCAAACAAACGGTGAGCTTTTGAGAGCTCAGTAAGGTCGTATAAGAACAACCTAAGGAATTACAAAATGGTTCAAAAGAATCCAACTAACGATGATTTACAAAAATACTTCAAACGATCTAAATAGTTTTAAATTTCCAAAACGATCAAAATTTATCATAAATAAATATCAAAATAATTATTAACAATCACGTCAGGTTTCAAAATGATCATTAAAGGATTATTTTCAAAGCTATCATTCCAAAATACAATGATGGTTTTTGAAAAGACTTTAAAATGAGTTCAACAGCAATCTGGGAAGGATTTTAAACAAGCACAAACCATTTGAGACAATCTTTACCAATCATTTCTGAGACAATCATTGTAAGATACAATATAAATAAATTTAAAGATGTTGATCTTGGGCAGATGCGATACCATTTAGGTGAAGCCAATATACAATGCCATTCAGGCAATGCACAATATGGTGTACACATGCATGATGTATGATACTAGTCCCAGCGAGTACTAGCCTACGATTCACGCAGAAAAAAACGCCCACCTCAGAACAAGCCCCCAGGTCATCACAAAAACAACAATAACAATGAGCATTAACATGAACTCAATTAACCGAAATCAATTCGGGTTTCAATGACAAATAGCATGAATACAAACAGTTATCAAATTTAGGCACAAGAATCCAGAAGAAAGAATACAATAATAATCGAATTTGCCCAGTATGCAATAACAGACGAGCATCGATAAGATTTTCAAATAATCGATTTAGGTTCAATGTTGGGATTTTCTTGGCAAACATGTTGATATCAATACATAATTCAGTGTTCGACATTAGCCATAAATAAATTGAAAGAATACTTACGAGTACGAGTTATCGAAGTAAGGGTTCGGACGAGAGTTCTTACCCAGGGTTCAGATAGAAACCTTTACCTGGATCCGAAATTAAGCTAGTCTAACCAGTAAGTCTATTGCTTTAACCTAAACAGAACAATATCAGTGTCCAGTATATGCTACGATATTATGAATTTAATACTGACTCACGCATACTCCCAGAATGTCCCCTTCTTTGGGTATTAAAAATTACTAAAATGCTCCTTATGTGTAAAATTATCAAAAGCACCCCTCTCATACCAAAATCATCAAAACAGTCTTTCCGTAAGTAGAATTGCTAAAATAACTTCACCATATGCAAATTTACTCAAGAATACCTTTTAGAGGTAAAATTACCAAAATACCCCCCTCTAGGTGGCAAATTACCAAAGTACCCCCAGGATTTCCAGCTCCGAAAAATCCTTAAAAACACTATTTTAAGTATCCTAAAGTTATTTTTGGGTAAAAATCATTTTAAAAAAAGTTTTGCCTAAAAATTCACGACCGGTGTTCGAACCAAGCGTTTAGAAGCCAGTTCCGCTAAAAATAGCTATTGGCCTCGGAATAGTACAAAATTTTGAATAATGAAACATCTCTGTGAAATAAGGTTTTCCTAAATTTTTTAGATTAAAAAAGCTTGGTTTGCTATGTTAAATAATCGATAATTCTTTCTACTTGATACCCTAATTTAGCATCCTTTGTGGATACCGAAAATTCTCAAACATTTCCAGAGCTTACGTTTCATAAAAATAATGGGAGTTACTTTTTTTAAGTTTGTCTAATTTTAGTCTGAACTATTTACAAAGAATTACTCAAATCTGCCCAACCTACAACCCCCATTTTTTAGTGACAAAAACAAACACTACTCAAATCATACACATACTAGTTCACCTAAATACACACAGAGTTGTCTCTTCCTTTCTGTCGAGCACACTCTCTCAGACAAACCCCCTTAACTCGTTATCACACACACAATTTCACATATACACATCTAAAACACACCCACTAACACGCTTATAGACATGTATCACACACATAACACTCACTAAACACACCCTAATATACCCTACAACACTCAATATACACACCTACACTAATGACACAAGCAAAATCACACAATAACGCACAGATACACACACACACACTGCACACCCAGAAAACACACACTAAGCACATACAAAAATCACATACACAAAAAGGGTCGGATGATTACCCTATGAGTTTCCTCAATCTCCCCCTATTTTCTCATGATTCCAACTCCTGCAAGTCACCTATTTCCAGCTTCTTCCCCACTTTTTTTTTGGTTCTTTGGTACTGTTCACCCGGCCCTCCCTCCCTTCCCCTTTTTTTCCTTTTTCTTTTTTTCTAGATTTGGTTTTGTTTTGTTTTCACTTTATTTAATCTCCTAACAATTAGAAAACATTAGTTTATATTTTAACCTGATTAGTCAACCAAAAATTTAAGTAGGAAGTCTCATCTTTTTAAGACACATTTCACAACAATAAGACACATAATGCCTAACTTTCTAAAATTACATTAAACCCCCAAAGTTTTTCCAATATTACAAAATGACTCCAAAAGCTTTCAAAATTACATTTTTTAGCCAAAAACTTTTTAAATTTTTATTAATTTAACACTAGCCCTAGATATCACCAAAATATATTTACATACTACTCATTTCATTATTTTTCATCTAAAACAACAATTTACAGTTTAGTCCCCCCAATGTTTTCCATATTTACAAATGGCCCTAAAAACTTTACAAAATTATATTTCGACCCTAAAATCATTTTAACATTCCATACTCTATAAATATCAGAGAATTGCTCAACATTAACGTTTGTTTATTTATTAATATATTTTTTGGGTCACAGATAGTTACTTTAACCCTCCCAAAAAAAAAGTGCGGGATATTACAACTTCCCTCAAACACACACCAAAACACCAAGAACACACACACACACACACACTAAGGGCTGACTTTTTACCTTACTCTGTGGAACTATAACTTCTTTGATTTTTCACAAAAACACCTTTTGTTTCTTGCAAATTCTTCCTTTTTCTTCCTTTTATCAACTTTCAGTTAAACCCTTCACGAAATTTTATCTGGATTTTCCTCAATTTCCTCTTAAGCAGTTGCTCTACACATTAAAGGCTAATTTTTTCCTGACTTTGAAGGTCTATAACTTGTTCAATTCCTTACAAAATTTCCCTTTGTTTTGTGTGTTTTCTTCCTCCATCTTTCCTCTATAGCTTCTCAGTTGAAAACTTCCTAAAATTTCCTCTGGGTTCACCTCTATTCTCCCTCAAAAAGCTGCTCCTGATATATTTCCTCATGTCACCTCAACACCTACTTAGCTTCACATGCACACACTCCACCTCTTGAAAAAATTATGTGTCATTCTCCTTTGTTAGTGGTTGTCTTTGGTAGCCACCAATCCATGCAAAAACATTTTTTAATTCAATAGTAATTAAAAATTAATTTCTCTATTTTTTAAACTAGAATGTTATATAGTATTGCATTAATAGTTAGCCCCTTACTTCTGAACCTGTGGCTTTTGGATCATATGCGGTTGATAGCTTACCCTGCTGAAGTGAGGTATTACCCTCGCTCTTTTAGCTCTAGGCCTTTACTCTTTGAGGGCTATTTTTAGGTGCAGACGCTTGAACCCACTTCTTTCATGACCAAGAATCCAAGGACATCCGATGGTATTATAACTAGTGGAAGCTCCATTGACCTACTATGCGGACTATTGGGTATCACTCTATTTGCCTTTTGGGACTATGTTCTTTAATGTTTTATTTTGCTTGTCCGGTTTTGAGGCAATTCGTTTATGAGCAAGTCGTTATTACTTGATAGAATGATTTAACTGTGGCGAGAGACTTTACCCCTTTACTGATCAGGGCTTTTTCTCAAAATTGTACTCATAGTCCCATAGAGTTTAGGCCATTTCTTACTGTTATAGACCCGGTTGCTCCACTGATGTTAGATGCTTATATCTATAGGCTATGCCCCTTTATTTAAAGACGATGTTGGCCACTGAAAGCAGACCGCAGGCCGAACTAAACTGGAGTTTTTTTAGTGGTTGTGAGATCAAATTTTTGGAGAGAACTAAAGAGGAAGGTCGTTATGAAACAGGTTTTTGGCCCAATACCCATGGCTCTAGTAAATCGACGTAGAGTATAGTTCAAGGTTTTTGCCAACCCCAGATAAAAGAGTATTGGCTCTCAGCTATTTGAAGTCAAGTTCGATTTGGATGATAAAACAATAAGGTCTTTGTATTTTGATGAACCACAATTTAGTAGTTACTCGCCAGTTAAGAAGAAATACCAAAAGAGACAACTGGTTGCTAAGGCTATCCTGGATCCTGGAGATAGTACATATGCTTATATTCAAGGTCGATTTGACCAAAGGCGCAAAAATTGGGAAAGTGGGTAGAGGCTCAGAGGTTGAAACAAATATTCCAGAGAAGAGGGTTTTGGTAATGGAGAGGCTCACTTATAAGGTGGATAAGCAAATTTTCGACTAGTGTACCCATTTTTATTTTTCTCGAGAATGTAGTTGAATTCATAGCCAGTAGAATAATAAAAAAAATTATTTAAAATTTGACTGCACCCGAGGCTCTTTACAGGCTGCTACATTTTGTACTGTTACATCAAAATGTGTGTGCTATATAATGTTCTTGAAAGGAGATCAGGTCATTCGTAGTTCATTTGTGATTTCTGCTCAGGCATAGTATTTCTTTAGCCGGTCTAAGTTGTTCAGTTGTGATAGTTCGATTCCAGCTAAATCAATTAAAAAAGCTGCACTTCCTGTTACAATTTGCTTGATCATATAGGGACCTAACCAATTAGGCTCAAATTTTCCTCACGAAGTCTAGATTTGTCCAATATTCTCTTTTAATACCAAATCTCATTCCCTTAAGCCAACAGTTTTCACCCATTTGCTAAACACTCTGGCGATTCGCTTCTGGTAACCCTGAATGTGGTAAAGAGCTTTTAACCTCTTCTCGTCTGCCAAGGCTAGTTCTTCAAAAAGGTGTCATATCCAATCTTCATCGGTTATCTGATTCTTGAAAAACACTCTAAGAGAGGCTGGTTCCAATAACACTAGGAGTACTACATCCATACCATAAAATAATGAGTATGGGATAACCTCAGTAGATATTCTCACTGACGTCCTATAGACCCAAAAAGCATAAGGAAGTTTATCTGGCTTCTCACATGAAAGAAGTCATACCGACAAATAATGTTAGTTCAAATGAACTAAGCCACCTTTTTGTCATTGAACACGGCATACGAGGCAGCTTCTATCCACTTTGTGAAGTAATCTATAGCCAAAAATATTAACTCATGTCTTTTGGAAGCTTTTAGACTGATTTTTCATATTACATCGATTCCCCAAACAGAAAAATTCCAAGAAGATGTCATCTTCTATAATTCCTACCGGAGGGGGGGGGGGAGGTTTTGCAAATTGCTTATACTTTGCATTTATGATACCTTCTCACGTGTTCAACAAAATCTTTCTCCATCTTACTCCTATAATATCTATGTCGAAGAACTTTCTTTGCTAACACGCGGCCACTCATGTGCGGTCCAAATTCACCTGAGTGTATATCTTTCATAATCTAAAAACCTTCTCTCTATATATATAATGCATAGTAAACAGTCTCCATGTAATGTCTCTTTTATAAGTTTCGCTCACACATGAAAAACTACGATGCCCATCTCCTAAAAAACACAATCTTTCGCGAAAGCTCTTTCGGGATATTTTCTTTCTCGGACAGGTTCTAAATATCTGTGTACAATGATTCGGCTATCTTAATTTCCTTTATAGGTGCGATCATGAAATAGTAAGCTAGTCAATCCCTCTTTAAAATTACAAACGGCTCTATTTCATATTCTTCTACTATTTCCATCTTTGATGCGAGTGTAGATAAAGCGTCAGCAAAATTGTTCTTGAGTCGGGGCAAGTAATGGAACTCTAAGTCTTCAAATCGATCCATAATTTTAGGCATGGTATGCTTGTAGAAATTCATCAATACTTCTCCACATCCCTTGTATGTGATATATGATCAGGGTTGAATCACCGTATATTGTAAATTCTCGGACCCCTAACTTCAGGGCTATCTCCAAACCAATGATACATGTTTCGTATTTGGCGGTGTTATTACTACCGTCAAAAGTTAACTTGATGACTACGAGCATATGGGCCTCGTCTATTGAGAATAACAGTATCCCTACTCTGAATACCTACTATTTACTGCTCTATCAAAAAACAACTGCCACCTGGTCTTGGATTCTATGACATAAACTTCTTCATTTGGGGATTTTGCCTCCCATCCACTGGTATCTTCTGTTGGACAATCATCTAATAGGTCGACCACGACCTTTCCATTATGGATTTTTAGGGTGACATAGGTGATGTCAAACTCGAAAAGTTGTAGGAGCTACTTTGTTATTGTAACGCCCCCATTTTTCTCCAAGCGTCAATTTCAAATAAACAAAGCAGAAAATCTCAAAATATCCAAAAGTCTCCCAAATTGAGTAATCAGAGCATCTAAGAATAAGTCTCCAAGAAACATCAATAAATGTCACTCTGGCTTAAAACTATTACATTGATCTCAAGTACTCCTAACAGAGCTCCAGAATAAAATCTAAAGCCAAATCTAATAGTGCAATAAATATAAAAGGAAAATCATTCCCTAAAAAGCTTCTTACTTAGCCATGCTTTAGAATCCTTTGTACAACTTCAAACACTGCCTCTTAACCTGAAAGTAAGGGGGTGAGCACAAAGCCCAGTAAAGATAATCGCACACACCCACCCACAAAGTACAAAGCATGTTATATCGATAGTAGTACTTGGAGGTGATAAAGTACGATACCAAGGTGCATGGCGAATACCAAAACCAATGCACTAACTTTCAATTCAGAAATCAGATTAGCAACAAGATCAAATAGCTCGTATCGACAGACAATACAACCTTAAAGTAAGGAATTATCATATATAACTAAATTTACAAAGGGTCAAAAGGTTTCAATGTGTTTAAAACAATACAAATCTAAGTTCAAAACATTTTCACAGGTTCTGATAAAGATAACTTATGTTTCAAAAAGACTCTAGTGAATTCAATAATACTTCAGATATGTTCGAAACTTCTTCAAATATGTTCGAAACTTCTTCAAATAGATCAGATATCAAAATCCAAATGTTCAATGAGTACCAAGACGAAGACCACTGGAGCCATTCAGAAATGTGTCACGTGTGCCACCACTGACACGTGAGACAAGGTTCAGAAATTAAGATCGCGATCTCTAGCTGTAACATCCCGGAATTTTTCGGAACGTTAACGCTCAATCGATCAGTACACTAAGATAATACTATCTCAAACACAATCAATTAATACCATCAATCTGTCAGAGCAACTATTCATCAATCAAACTATACTCTCAATCAACTATCATAATTGAAATACCAAGTCTAAGTCTAAGAAAATTTAAACAATAATATTAATTTACCCACGCAGGGGTTCTAACTATCAATACTAAACTTAAATTTAAATTCCTTGAATATTATCAAATGCATTTATTGTTTCTCAATGTTGACATGAGTTAGTAACTTGGGAGCCATAAGGATGGTCTGTTGGTTGGGTTAACTAGTACCTAGATGGACTAGTCAGTGTTACATATGCATATGTAAAGCGATCGAACAGTGCCGGGGGTGGCTTTGCTTCTGTACTGTTCATGTTCAACGATTCCTGTTTATGTTTTATTGCACTTGAAATGTTTTGAATATTATTCATTCCTGCTTTATTACACCTGAAGTGTTTTAAATGACTATTATTTAAGGGAGTGAGTTAAATACTCATCCCTATGTTTATATCGTATTGTAGTGATTTCATCGAAAGCAAACCTCTCAAAAAAAAGATGTTATTGGGCTTAAATGTAAAATTGTTCGTTTTGTTCATCTTTGTCTAAATGTTGTATTTCAATGAAAATATTCTTTAAAAAGTTTTATATGAAAACTCGTCCGAATCGTTTTGTTATGTTTTAAATCTTTGATCGACCTTACTGAGCTCTCAAAAGCTCACTCTCCTTTGACTTCCTTTCTGCAGGTAGTATTATCCGTAGATTACCTGAGCATGGATTAGAGCCGAGCTAGCTAAGGAATTTAAATTTAAGTTTAGTATTGATAGTTAGAACCTCTGCGTGGGTAAATTAATATTATTGTTTAAATTTTCTTAGACTTAGACTTGGTATTTCAATTATGATAGTTGATTGAGAGTATAGTTTGATTGACGAATAGTTGCTCTGACAGATTGATGGTATTAATTGATTGCGTTTGAGATAGTATTATCTTAGTGTACTGATTGATTGAGTGTTAACGTTCCAAAAAATTTCGGGATGTTACAGTTGGTATCAGATATGATTCTGTAGACTTTAGGAGCAAGTGAGAGGAAACCCCCAAGTTTCAACAAGAGAGTTAGGAAGGAACTTTAATGACTTAGTTAAACCATAGTGGTGGTTAGACAACAGAGCACACAGTGAAAACATTATGGGTATATTATTTGGTTTGAGAGATTGATGTGTGATTGCTTATAGGAATTGGATAAATCTTTCGAGGTTGAGTAATGATATCAGGTTGGTTGGACTATGAAGCCCTGGATTATGAAACCCTAGTACATCATTAATGTTCTTGACTCATATTTGGAGCTTATGTGTAAGATTTGATGACACCTATGTTCGGGAGTTATCTAGTGAAAGCTTAGTGTTTCGATATCGTAAGTATGTGAAATTTCGAGGACGAAATTTTTATAAGTGGGGGAGAATGTAACAACCCGATATTTTTAGGATTTAATTAGAAATTTTAGCGACGTTATTTTTTATATACTTGGCATTAACGTATTTTTTTTTTAGCACGATTTATTTTCTTAACATTAATGTATTTAGTAGCAACTTTTTGGCGACAAAAATAGTGAAGCGGGATCATGTAGCAAAACCATTAAAATTATACTAGCACGAAAAATATATCGTAAATATTTATGTGGGCCTTTTTGTAATAAGAGAGAATTCATGTAAAGAAATTAGAATGATTATAGGAAGTTAGGGAGATTTCGGGTAAGTAGCTAACCTAGGTTTTAAATATATATACCCCATTATAGGGCAGCCCTTCCCCCAGATCTTCTCTTCTTCAGATTTGCGGCAGAGAAAGAAGGAGTTCGGCTGAGAGGGAGAAAGCAAGAAAAAGAGAGACAAGGGAAGAGATCAAGAAGATTTTCTCGGCTATCGGATTTGGGTTCTCCGGTCAGTTTTCTATTCCAGCTTTTTGTCTCTTTTCAATAATAAATTTCAGTGAAAAGGGAGGCATGAGAAATCCGTGAGGACTTTTGGGTTTATGGCTGATTGTAGACAATTTATGGGGATAATGGGTATATCACAGATGTGGGGAGAGAGTGTGTAACCTGTGTAAGGGAGGAAGGAGAGCCCCACTACCGCGAGGCAGTGGATTCAAGGGAGGTCATTACCTTGCTTTTTGTATGGAACCTGGGCTTTGAGGGGTTTCATGTGTGGGTGACAGCCTTGGGCTGTCATGGTTGAGAAACTGAGAGAAGGAGATGGCAGCCATGGGTGCCGTGAGAGAAGGAGGTGCTGGACAGGCATGGTTGCCAAGGAAAGGGTTGCCAGGGAAAGGGCTGCCGTAGGGCAGCATATGGATGAGTGTTTGTGCGATTAAATGTGTATGTTGCGGGGTGTGGTTGGGTGAAGGAGAAGTTGCAATGTGGCAGCATGTTGCGGGGTGTTGATGGGTGTGTTGTGCGTGAGAATGGGCTACCGTAATGGCAGCGTATGTGTGAAGTGTTGTGTGCTTTTGTGTGGGTAGATGATATGTTCATATATAAGGAAGTGGGGAGAAATACAGCAACTAGAGGGGGCTGCTGTTGTGTAAATTATATATGTATTTTGTCTTTGTTGAGGTGAAAAGGAAGGGGGCAAAAACAACAGCAGGGTGATGGGTTGTTGATGTGTTATATTGTGTGTGTATATGTGTGTTAAAAAGAAGAAAAGCGAGAGAAGTGGCGTGATGGAGATTCTACGCAGAATAGCCTTATTTAAGGGCTAAATTCAACAATGAAATCAACAAATTCTAAGAAACCACAACGCCTAAAAGTTGAAGAGGACTCGTTACTGATTTTGTAGTGTCTAAGTTCATCAAAAAACCGATAAGAAACAAATAAGATGGAACAAGTCAAAGCAAGCTGATTTGCAGTGTCAAACAGCAACTTTTACACCGATAAATAACTTTCAAACTGAATTTTGATCAGAAAATAGATAGATTCTGAGAAAACACAAAACTAAGAAGTTTAAGAGGACTCTTTAAGGTTTCCAGACTGTCTAGAATCATGAAAAACCAACGAGAAACAAAGGAGATAAAACAAATCGAAGTGGGCTGATTTACAGTGTCAAAAACAGAAAAGTCTGCACTGATAAATAACTTTCAAACTCAATTTTCACCAAGAACCAAATGGATTCTGATAAAATCTTAAACTACAAAGTTGAATAAGACTCTTCAAGGATTTCAGAATGTTCAAGATCATTAAAGACCAATGAGAAACAAATAAGATACAACAAATTGAAATTGGCTGACCTGAATTGGCAGAAATATTAGCATGACAATGTTCAAGTATATTTTTGAATATCGATCACTTCGAATTTCGGAAAACCCAAAACTACAAAGTTGTAGCAAACTATTTGGGGTTTTCAAAAAGTGTAAGAATGCTAAAATTGGCCAAACAACGACAATATTACGGACTTTTGAATTTTCCTCAAAGATTTACAACAAAAAAAATCACGAATCAAAGTCAATACTCCGAAGTACAAAGAACTATTTAGCGTAAAAATCAATAATGTAATTAAGGTTCTAAAGAACTAATAGATCTATTTAAACAACAAATCAATTGATGAACGGATCGATAATCAGAATTCAGATGGGGTAAATGCGTGAGAAAACCCTTACCTCAATTGCGTAAATCAACTCCATGTCTTGATCTTCTCAAACAAATTATATCAAAAACCCTAATATAATAATACCCAAAATTTCTAATAGACTCTATCAATCACATTAGCTTATTTAGGTTTTTACCACAAACCTCAATCCCAATATCAAAATAAGATCGTACCTCAATGTAATGACCAAAATCTGAAGAGTATTCTTCCTAGAGATTCTTTGGAGGATCTTCAGAAGTTTGTGTGCTCCTAAGAATTATATTGCACATAAGTCATGAGCCTAAAAGGAATGTAATTATATTCCTAACACAATAAGAATTGCAAAATACCCATTATGTCCCAAAATTCTCTAACTTTATAAATGGGTCATACTAAAGCCCAAATTTAAATTGGGTCATCTAATCCCAAAAGTATAACTCACTTTCTAGTAAGTAATTTTTAAATTGATTTTTGGGCCCACTATTTAATTCAAACTCACAAAACATTTAATTCGTACTTACACAAGTGTCCTGATTAAAAACAAATCTGGGCTGTTACATTCTCCCCCACTTAAGATAATTCCGTCCTCGGAATTGAGTGTTCCCTAATTATCAAAACTAAATTATTGCTTTCTAACACGAGTTATTACATTCCTCCGCCTTTGAACAAAATTTCAACCTCTAAGTATCTAGCATATGAAACGTAGTGAACTAAATTATTCTACTCGAGTTCAATGCATATGAATCAACTGAAATCAGTCTCCATTCCATCACGCTTTCACTGCGCTACTCTGATAATGCACCAAACCATGCCTTTGCACCTAACAGTAGCGTGCTTAACTTTAAGCGTATGGTGTACCAAAGTACTAAACATTTCTCACATATGACTTGTACTCTATGAGATCCAAACTTTAGTTTTAACTTCCATTCGCTTTACCACCCGAACCTTATAATAACATGTCGGTGATAAATAAATAAAAATTGTGCCCAAACGAAGCCACATATTGAGTCATCTATCTCAATACTCCCTTAATGAAATTTCGCTGGCAACTGAGACTAATTACTAACTAAAATTGCTAAACATTTTGGCACGCTTTTTGCCCAATGCATCGCCACACTATTAAACAACCTTTTAAATAGGATAATACTTAATCAATTTTCCAACACCAAATTCCATAATTCTATACCCAGAATCATATTACTACTTCAAAAACATGGTTACTCAAGACAGCACCAAATTCAATATTCCTATCCGTATTCCATTAACTACCACGACCACAAGCTCAATGTCTAAGGCCTAAGTAAAACTGTAACGATGCAATGTCTATAAAGCTCACCAAATCAAAACCATGAGATCACCTAAAAATATAGATTTCTCTTATCAATTTTCACTAGCCCAACACAAAACTGACACTATCAACCAACCATTGAAGAATACCACTTTGATTTAGCAGTACATATAACCAATTTCTATAAACACTCAAACAACAAACCAGAGATTGAAAGTTGTAATCAGTGTACTTTCATTGCGCACTGAATTTCTCGAATCAAACCAGTTCAAACTAATAACCAAGTCCATCACGAAGATATCTATTACCTTAAAAGGATCTAAAATCTCATGCCACATTCACGTCTATGGCGCATCCACTGACGTTTCAAGTCTCTAAGTTATCACATCTCGCAATCACATCCTTAACCGCTTATAGCTACTAGAAGACACCAGAATATTAAAATCTCATCCATTGACCACCCTCTATGGCTAACGCTTAGGACCTTTAAATTTTAAAGGCAAGTAACTTAGGGTCTACTACTGTGTTCTCGACTCAAATCTCATCCTGGAGTTCAATGCATATGAATCAACTGAAATCAGTCTCCATTCCATCACGCTTTCACTGCGCTACTCTGATAATGCACCAAACCATGCCTTTGCACCTAACAGTAGCGTGCTTAACTTTAAGCGTATGGTGTACCAAAGTACTAAACATTTCTCACATATGACTTGTACCCGATGAGATCCAAACTTTAGTTTTAACTTCCATTCGCTTTACCACCCGAACCTTATAATAACATGTCGGTGATAAAAAAAAAAAAATTTGCCCATACGAAGCCACATATTGAGTCATCTATCTCAATACTCCCTTAATGAAATTTCGTTGGCAACTGAGACTAATTACTAACTAAAATTGCTAAACATTTTGGCACGCTTTTTGCCCAATGCATCGCCACACTATTAAACAACCTTTTAAATAGGATAATACTTAATCAATTTTCCAACACCAAATTCCATAATTCTATACCCAGAATCATATTACTACTTCAAAAACATGGTTACTCAAAACAGCACCAAATTCAATATTCCTATCCGTATTCCATTAACTACCAAGACCACAAGCTCAATGTCTAAGGCCTAAGTAAAACTGTAACGATGCAATGTCTATAAAGCTCACAAAATCAAATCCATGAGATCACCTAAAAATATAGATTTCTCTTATCAATTTTCACAACCCAACACAAAACTGACACTATCAAACAACCATTGAAGAATACCACTTTGATTTAGCAGTACATATAACCAATTTCTATAAACACTCAAACAACAAACCAGAGATTGAAAGTTGTAATCAGTGTACTTTCATTGCGCACTGAATTTCTCGAATCAAACCAGTTCAAACTAATAACCAAGTCCATCACGAAGATATCTATTACCTTAAAAGGATCTAAAATCTCATGCCACATTCACGTCTATGGCGCATCCACTGACGTTTCAAGTCTCTAAGTTATCACATCTCGCAATCACATCCTTAACCGCTTATAGCTACTAGAAGACACCAGAATATCAAAATCTCATCCTTTGACCACCCTCTATGGCTAACGCTTAGGATCTTCAAATTTTAAAGGCAAGTAACTTAGGGTCTACTACTGTGTTCTCGACTCAAATCTCAATCTTATGCTGAAATATCAAATAAATTTCAAAACTTAATCCACCTTCGTTAAGTCTAATTTCAATCACTGATCATCTAAGGCCTAAGAGTCTACAGAATTTCATACCTAAGCTCTGATACCAACTTAACGCCCCAATTTTTCTCGAAGCGTTAATTTCAAATGAACAAAGAAGAAAATCTCAAAATATCCAAAAGTCTCCCAAATTGAGTATTCAGAGCATCTAAGAATAAGTCTCCAAGAAACACCAATAAATGTCACTCCGGCATAAAACTATTACATTGATCTCAAGTACTCCTAACAGAGCTCCAGAATAAAATCTAAAGCCAAATCTAATAGTGCAATAAATATAAAAGGAAAATCATTCCCTAAAAAGCTTCTTACTTAGCCATGCTTTAGAATCCTTTGTACAGCTCCAAACACTGCCTCTTAACCTGAAAGTAAGGGGTGAGCACAAAGCCCAGTAAAGATAATCGCACACACCCACCCACAGAGTACAAAGCATGTTATATCGATAGTAGTACTTGGAGGTGATAAAGTACGATACCAAGGTGCATGGCGAATACCAAAACCAATGCACTAACTTTCAATTCAGAAATCAGATTAGCAACAAGATCAAATAGCTCGTATCGACAGACAATACAACCTCAAAGTAAGGAATTATCATATATAACTAAATTTACAAAGGGTCAAAAGGTTTCAATGTGTTTAAAACAATACAAATCTAAGTTCAAAACGTTTTCACAGGTTCTGATATAGATAACTTATATTTCAAAAAGACTCTAGTGAATTCAATAATACTTCAGATATGTTCGAAACTTCTTCAAATATGTTCGAAACTTCTTCAAATAGATCAGATATCAAAATCCATATGTTCAATGAGTACCAAGACGAAGACCACTGGAGCCATTCAGAAATGTTTCACGTGTGCCATCACTGACACGTGAGACAAGGTTCAGAAATTAAGATCGCGATCTCTGGCTCATCCCGCTGAGCTAGCCCACGTTCCAATTCACGTGGGTAAGTCGGAAATAGATAAGTCACATATACTGTGACATGGCTCACCAGATTATAAAAATATATACCAAATCAATTTAATAAACACCAAAAGTTTGAAGCAAATAAAAGTCATTTTCGTTCACGCGATTCTACGCATAATAGCTTTATTTAAGGGCTAAATTCAACAGTGAAATCAACAAATTCTAAGAAACCACAACGCCTAAAAGTTGAAGAGGACTCGTTAGTGATTTTGTAGTGTCTAAGTTCATCAAAAAACCATAAGAAACAAATAAGATGGAACAAGTCAAAGCAAGCTGATTTGTAGTGTCAAACAGCAACTTTTACACCGATGAATAACTTTCAAACTGAATTTTGATCAGAAAATGGATAGATTATGAGAAAACACAAAACTAAGAAGTTTAAGAGGACTCTTTAAGGTTTCCAGACTGTCTGGAATCATGAAAAAACCTATGAGAAACAAAGGAGATAGAACAAATCGAAGTGGGCTGATTTACAGTGTCAAAAACAGAAAAGTCTGCACTGATAAATAACTTTCAAACTCAATTTTCACCAAGAACCAAATGGATTCTGATAAAATCTTAAACTACAAAGTTGAATAAGACTCTTCAAGGATTTCAGAATGTTCAAGATCATTAAAGACCAATGAGAAACAAATAAGATACAACAAATTGAAATTGGCTGACCTGAATTGGCAGAAATATTAGCATGACAATGTTCAAGTATATTTTTGAATATCGATCACTTCGAATTTCGGAAAACCCAAAAGTACAAAGTTGTAGTAAACTATTTGGGGTTTTCAAAAAGTGTAAGAACGCTAAAATTGGCCAAAGAACGACAATGTTAGGGACTTTTGAATTTTCCGCAAAGATTTACAACAAAAAGATAACTAATCAAAGTCAATACTCCGAAGTACAAAGAACTATTTAGCGTAACAATCAATAATGTAATTAAGGTTCTAAAGAATTAATAGATCTATTTAAACAACAAATCAATTGATGAACGGATCGATAATCAGAATTCTGATGGGGTAAATGCGTGAGAAAACCCTTACCTCAATTGCGTAAATCAACTCCATGTCTTGATCTTCTCAAACAAATTATATCAAAAACCCTAATATAATAATACCCAAAATTTCTAATAGACTCTATCAATCACATTAGCTTATTTAGGTTTTTACCACAAACCTCAATCCCAATATCAAAATAAGATCGTACCTCAATGTAATGACCAAAATCTGAAGAGTATTCTTCCTAGAGATTCTTTGGAGGATCTTCAGAAGTTTGTGTGCTCCTAAGAATTATATTGCACATAAGCCATGAGCCTAAAAGGAATGTAATTATATTCCTAACACAATAAGAATTGCAAAATACCCATTATGTCCCAAAATTCTCTAACTTTATAAATGGGTCATACTAAAGCCCAAATTTAAATTGGGTCATCTAATCCCAAAAGTATAACTCACTTTCTAGTAAGAAATTTTTAAATTGATTTTTGGGCCCACTATTTAATTCAAACTCACAAAACATTTAATTCGTACTTACACAAGTGTCCTGATTAAAAACAAATCTGGGCTGTTACATTCTCCCCCACTTAAGATAATTCCGTCCTCGGAATTGAGTGTTCCCTAATTATCAAAACTAAATTATTGCTTTCTAACACGAGTTATTACATTCCTCCGCCTTTGAACAAAATTTCAACCTCTAAGTATTTATGTCTTATCTAGCATATGAAACGTAGTGAACTAAATTATTCTACTCGAGTTCAATGCATATGAATCAACTGAAATCAGTCTCCATTCCATCACGCTTTCACTGCTCTACTCTGATAATGCACCAAACCATGCCTTTGCACCTAACAGTAGCGTGCTTAACTTTAAGCGTATGGTGTACCAAAGTACTAAACATTTCTCACATATGACTTGTACTCTATGAGATCCAAACTTTAGTTTTAACTTCCATTCGCTTTACCACCCGAACCTTATAATAACATGTCGGTGATAAAAAAAAAAAAAAAACTGTGTCCATACGAAGCCACATATTGAGTCATCTATCTCAATACTCCCTTAATGAAATTTCGCTTGCAACTGAGACTAATTACTAACTAAAATTGCTAAACATTTTGGCACGCTTTTTGCCCAATGCATCGCCACACTATTAAACAACCTTTTAAAGAGGATAATACTTAATCAATTTTCCAACACCAAATTCCATAATTCTATACCCAGAATCATATTACTACTTCAAAAACATAGTTACTCAAGACAGCACCAAATTCAATATTCCTATCCGTATTCCATTAACTACCAAGACCACAAGCTCAATGTCAAAGGCCTAAGTAAAACTGTAACGATGCAATGTCTATAAAGCTCACCAAATCAAAATCATGAGATCACCTAAAATATAGATTTCTCTTATCAATTTTCACTAGCCCAACACAAAACTGACACTATCAAACAACCATTGAAGAATACCACTTTGATTTAGCAGTACATATAACCAATTTCTATAAACACTCAAACAACAAACCAGAGGTTGAAAGTTGTAATCAGTGTACTTTCATTGCGCACTGAATTTCTCGAATCAAACCAGTTCAAACTAATAACCAAGTCCATCACGAAGATATCTATTACCTTAAAAGGATCTAAAATCTCATGCCACATTCACGTCTATGGCGCATCCACTGACGTTTCAAGTCTCTAAGTTATCACATCTCGCAATCACATCCTTAACCGCTTATAGCTACTAGAAGACACCAGAATATCAAAATCTCATCCTTTGACCACCCTCTATGGCTAACGCTTAGGATCTTCAAATTTTAAAGGCAAGTAACTTAGGGTCTACTACTGTGTTCTCGACTCAAATCTCAATCTTATGCTGAAACATCAAATAAATTTCAAAACTTAATCCACCTTCGTTAAGTCTAATTTCAATCACTGATCATCTAAGGCCTAAGAGTCTACAGAATCTCATACCGAAGCTCTGATACCAACTGTAACGCCCCAATTTTTCTCGAAGCGTTAATTTCAAATGAACAAAGAAGAAAATCTCAAAATATCCAAAAGTCTCCCAAATTGAGTATTCAGAGCATCTAAGAATAAGTCTCTAAGAAACACCAATAAATGTCACTCCGGCTTAAAACTATTACATTGATCTCAAGTACTCCTAACGGAGCTCCAGAATAAAATCTAAAGCCAAATCTAATAGTGCAATAAATATAAAAGGAAAATCATTCCCTAAAAAGCTTCTTACTTAGCCATGCTTTAGAATCCTTTGTACAGCTCCAAACACTGCCTCTTAACCTGAAAGTAAGGGGTGAGCACAAAGCCCAGTAAAGATAATCGCACACACCCACCCACAGAGTACAAAGCATGTTATAACGATAGTAGTACTTGGAGGTGATAAAGTACGATACCAAGGTGCATGGCGAACCAGATTATAAAAATATATACCAAATCAATTTAATAAACACCAAAAGTTTGAAGCAAACAAAGTCATTTTTGTTCACGCGATTCTACGCAGAATAGCTTTATTTAAGGGCTAAATTCAACAATGAAATCAACAAATTCTAAGAAACCACAAGGCCTAAAAGTTGAAGAGGACTCGTTACTGATTTTGTAGTGTCTAAGTTCATCAAAAAACCGATAAGAAACAAATAAGATGGAACAAGTCAAAGCAAGCTGATTTGCAGTGTCAAACAATGACTTTTACACCGATAAATAACTTTCAAACTGAATTTTGATCAGAAAATAGATAGATTCTGAGAAAACACAAAACTAAGACGTTTAAGAGGACTCTTTAAGGTTTCCAGACTGTCTGGAATCATGAAAAACCAATGAGAAACAAAGGAGATAGAACAAATTGAAGTGGGCTGATTTACAGTGTCAAAAACAGAAAAGTCTGCACTGATAAATAACTTTCAAACTCAATTTTCACCAAGAACCAAATGGATTCTGATAACATCTTAAACTACAAAGTTGAATAAGACTCTTCAAGGATTTCAGAATGTTCAAGATCATTAAAAACCAATGAGAAACAAATAAGATACAACAAATTGAAATTGGCTGACCTGAATTGGCAGAAATATTAGCATGACAATGTTCAAGTATATTTTTGAATATAGATCACTTCGAATTTCGGAAAACCCAAAACTACAAAGTTGTAGTAAACTATTTGGGGTTTTCAAAAAGTGTAAGAACGCTAAAATTGGCCAAAGAACGACAATGTTACGGACTTTTTAATTTTCCACAAAGATTTACAACAAAAAGATCACGAATCAAAGTCAATACTCCGAAGTACAAAGAACTATTTAGCGTAACAATCAATAATGTAATTAGGGTTCTAAAGAATTAATAGATCTATTTAAACAACAAATCAATTGATGAACGGATCGATAATCAGAATTCAGATGGGGTAAATGTGTGAGAAAACCCTTACCTCAATTGCTTAAATCAACTCCAAGTCTTGATCTTCTCAATCAAATTATATCAAAAACCCTAATATAATAATACCCAAAATTTCTATTAGACTCTAACAATCACATTAGCTTATGTTGGTTTTTACCACAAACCTCAATCCCAATATCAAAATAAGATTGTACCTCAATGTAATGACCAAAATCTGAAGAGTATTCTTCCTAGAGATTCTTTGGAGGCTCTTCTGAAGTTTGTGTGCTCCTAAGAATTTTATTGCACATATGTCTTGAGCCTAAAAGGAATGTAATTATATTCCTAACACAATAAGAATTGCAAAATACCCATTATGTTCCAAAATTCTCTAACTTTATAAATGGGTCATACTAAAGCCCAAATTTAAATTGGGTCATCTAATCCCAAAAGTATAACTCACTTTCTAGTAAGAAAATTTTATATTGATTTTTAGGCCCACTATTTAATTCAAACTCACAATACATTTGTTGATGCAAAAAAGGGTTCGAGGCTACGTGGAGGTGCCGCAAAGGATGCAGTCTGAGTCAGCTTCTAGGTAGGCAACGTTGAAGGTTCCAGGGGGAGGACGAACAAGACCGACAGTCGATGGTCCGTGGTGAGGGTGCAGCGTTGAAGGTTCGGGGACTGGAGTCCGAGTGTGTTTCTCTCACTAGAGGGTGCAGCGTCGAAGGTTCGGGGATGGGAGTCCGAGTGTGTTTCTCTCACTAGAATTCTAGAGAGAATGTCTTTTTAGAGAGAGAAAGTGAAAAGTTCAAATGAGAGAAAGATCCTTGAAAAAGCTCCAAAGTCCACTATTTATAGGCAAAAATGTGCATGTGTCATAAGTTGACATGTGTCACCCCTGGGAACGACAGGTCACCAGGGGGGCCAAAGCACTGATCCTCCGTTGGGACTGCCGGTCCCTAAGTTTGTGCTGCCCTGCCCTTGCGACATCTCTCTGCCTGTCTAAGGAGACTGATCATGCCGCGGTAGCATGGTCAGAGTGGCCCGTTGCCCCAGCCACCAGCCCAAGCCCTTACTGAATCCCATAAGGTGCATCAAGAGACGCACAGAGAACCTGACAGCGGTCATTGCCCTGGTGGTGTCGATGATCAATAGAAACATGAGTAACATGAGTGACCATGGTCACCGCTTGGTGCATAGGGTCCGTTGAGGTAAAGTCTTCGCGTAGGAGCTCCCTGCAAGTGTGATGTCGGTGGCTTCAAGGGTATGCCGACGATGGTTCCAGGGTTATGAGCCCATCCTGCTGCGAGGACCATGGCCCCTGGTGATTGAGCCGGCGATGGCGCTAAGCCCGTGATGGCACCAGCCCATGCCACAGTTTGATTGAGCCGGCGACGGCATATAGCCCGTCCCGCAGTTGATTGAGCCGGCGATGGCACTAAGCCCGTGATGGCGCTCAGCCCGTCCCGCAGTTGATTGAGCCGGCGATGGCATACAGCCCGTCCCGCAGTTGATTGAGCTGGCGACGGCATACAGCCCGTCTCGCAGTTGATTGAGTCAGCGATGGCACTTAGCCCGTGATGGCACTCAGCCCATGCCGCATTTTGTTTGAGCCAGCAACAGCATACAGCCCGTCCCAAAGTTGATTGAGCCGGCAATGGCACTAAGCCCATGGTGGTGCTCAGCCCACGCCACAGTTTGATTGAGCCTGCGACGGCATACAGCCCGTCCCGCAGTTGATTGAGCCGGCGATGGCACTAAGCCTGTGATGGCGCTCAGCCCATGCCGCAGTTTGATTGAGCCGGCGACGGCATATAGCCCATCCCGCAGTTGATAAAGCTGGCGATGGCACTAAGCCCGTGATGGCGCTCAGCCCATGCCGCAGTTTGATTGAGCCGACGACGGCGTACAGGCCATCCCGTAGTTGATTAAGCCGGCGATGACACTAAGCCCGTGATGGCGCTCAGCCCATGCTGCAGGGAGAGGTCCTCGTGCCGGAGCACTACTAGCGGAGCCCCCAGAATGCTGCACACTCTGGAGAGTGGGTCGAAGCATGTTCCACGTCCATGGCGGGGGCACATGGTATGGTGAATAGGTGTGATGCCCGGAGCAATACTTAGTACCGGGGGCACGTATCATCAGCGGGGCACAAGGGCACGGTGACGACTGTCGCGGAGCAATACTTAGTGTCGGGGGCACGTATCATCAGCGAGGCATAAAGGCGCGGCGACGTCTGTCGCGGAGCAATACTCAGTGCCGAGGGCACGTATCATCAGTGGGGTGCAAAGGCGCGGCGACGACTGTCGCTGAGCAATACTTAGTGCCGGGGGCACGTATCATCAGTGGAGCACAAGGGTGCGACAACGACTGTTGCAGAGCAATACTTGGGATAGTGTGCTGCCCTCGTGACGATTGTGCACAGTCGGTGACGAGCGCCAAGTGACCATCGGTGTTGAGCACGGATGGTAGAGAGCGCAATGAGTGTTGTCGGGGGTTTAGGAATGACTCTTACAAGGCAAAAGGGTGGCCGACCCCTTAGGTTGGAAGGGGGGCTGACCCCTCACAATAAGGGGGTGGCTGACCCCCTGAAGAAAGGGGAGGCCGACCCCCTTAGGAAGGGAGTGGCTGACCCCCTTAGGAAAGGGGTGGCCGACCCCCTTAGGAAAGGAGTGGCCGACCCCTTCCTTTTTCCAACAGTTTGATCGTGTTGATGTCGCTGCACTAGTGATGCCTGTGGATGCCCGAAAGGAGATGCGCTTTGACCTGCTTTTGGCATTGAAGAATTGACCATTGACTAGATGATGTGTTGCACGACACGGGTCCCTCAGCGGGCCCCCGGGGTCTGGCCAGGATAGGGTATGAACATAAGCCCCCTACGTGTGGCGTGCACGGAGGGGCAACCCAAGCGGGCGCCCCACGCATAAACACGTGGTGGATTTATGACGCGCGTTGATGCGGAAGGGCGTATGTGTACAAAAATAATTTTCAATTCAATTTTTTTTTTTGTCTATAAATAGTGAAGGGGGCGAGTTGAGAAAGAGAGAAATCATTTGTGCCTCATAAGTTCAGAGAGAAGAAGAGAGAAATGAGATGGTGAGAGAAGGCAAACAGGTGGCTGAGGGGTCGGCCGGTGATGGGGGTCGGCGAAGTCAGGGGGTCGGCCCAGGGGGAGAAAGGGAGAGGAGATAAGAAGGGGGAAGGAGGGAGGAGATAGAGGAAGGGGTATTGGATCGGCCGTGAGGGGGGTCGGCCAGCCCAGGGGTCAGCCTCATCAGGGGGAAGGGAAGGAAGAGACGAAGGAGGAAGGGGAGGGGGGTCGGCCGCTAGGGGGTCGGCCTCACGAGGGGTCAGCCAGTCAGGGGGGTCGGCCCAACCAGGGGGTAGGCCGCGAGGGGGTCGTCGGGGTCATTGGGTGGAGTAAGGGCCGCGCTTGCCGAGCCAATGCCCATCCCTAGAAAGGTTAAGCAGAAGATGTTCACGAAGCCGCGGGGCGTGGCGGCTAGTGCATCACGACCATCGCGGGTCATGACGACAGAACCCATGGCCCCATCGCCGACAGATGAGGCCAGAGTTGCGGTGGGTGGGGAGACAGCCGTGCCTTTGACATTTGACGATAGCGGAGTGAGGTCGTACGATCCGGAACCAGACAAGAAGAACACATTGCTGGGAGTGAGGGGCGTGGTACCGCAGGTTCCTGATCGTGAGTTGTGGAGGGAGCTTGCCATCCGTGTGGCTGATGGAGCCTTTACAGTACCGTGGAGCGGCCCGTCGATGGGAGAGGAGCCACGGGTACCGTCGACATATGTGCGCACTCCGAGCTGGGAGGAGGCACCTGTGATGTCGCCGAGATGCGTGCCAGGATTGTTGGTGGAGAGGGAGGACATGCCTTGGGCACCTATAGTGTTCAAGGGGCATGGCGCGATGCCGACCGGGTGGGACTTTTGGTGTCAGGACATGGTGGAGACGCCACGGTGGCAGGCGCTACTACAGAGGTTGGGGTTGTTGCCGGCGGTGGACATTACGGGTAGGGGCCTGGAGTTGTATAGGGACACGCCTGGTATGACTTTGCTGCTGTCGAGGTAGAGCACTCAGACACACACCTTTGTGATTGAGTTCGGAGAGATCGGGCCGACGCTACTGGACGTCATGATGTTGACAGGTTTGCCGATGCAGGGCGAGTTGGACCCACGTGTGACGTGGCTCAGTGGTGAGGAGCGCTTATTGCAGACACAATTGCTGGACATCTTAGCAGATACGAAGCAGCACCGGAAGGGAACATACGGTTGATGGCTCCCACTGTTCTATGGTGTGGAGCTGGCGAGGCCGGGGCAGAGATTGGGCGCTGCTGCTCACTTTGTGATGGGGCCGTATCACAAGGACGAGCGGTACGAGATGGTAGCTTTCCTGACGATGTTCCTGTCGAGGTGAGACTCGTACTTCCCGTAGATCGCATTCATGATTCAATTTTATTCCATGTCGCGTGTAATGAGCTGCTGCTTACTTACAGGTTTGTGTTTGAGGGGACGCCAGAGGATGGCATTTCTCTGAGGGTGATCCCCTTAGTGATTCAGATGGCGCAAGGTAGGCGCATCGGCTTAGGTCCTGTGTATCTGGGCACTCTGTACTCACGTCTGGATCAGCTAGTGAATGACGTGAAGCGGTCGCATGGGCAGTATCAGGTGGCTACGTACGTGGACTGGATGTTCCTGCAGCGGTACCTGTACGAGTGTTTTCTAGATTATCATCCGGTAGGATTCCCGCGCCAGCATCCGGTACCGACGATGAGGATGGTAACGCATGGTGGCAGATCACAGGAGGTGGCGGTATGGTGCTGCGGATCACGGGCGTTCGCATGGTCGGGCATCAAGAGGCCCGATTGTCCGTTGTCACGGTTGGTAGACTCTCGCGAGGCGTGCCTGGCACGGCCGTACAGAGCTATGTATTCATCGTACGGGATGCTCCCTTGGTTGCATGGACAGGAGATGACGAGGGACTTGGCCAGGAGGGGGTCCTTTGCACAGGCGGATGTTGTGCTCCTGGTGGCCTATTTTCTGGGTTAGCTCCCGGTGCTGACCGACGATGGTGGGAAGCCCACAGAGAACGTGTATTCTCTGGCCCGGTATAGCCCAGATCGGTTGTCGCTGGCGTGCGGTTATGATTTGGAGCTGCCGTGTGGGTACCGCGGCCCATGGAGTGTGACGACAGTGTTTGGTTATACGCGATATGATAGAGTCCGCGAGTGGCCGGTACCGGTGACAGAGTGGAGGCGGCCGGGGATAGCGGTAGCGGGGGCAGTGACCGTGGGGTATGCGCAGTGGTGGGAGCGACTACGAGCGAGTTGGGCAGAGTGGTTGGCGTAGCCATCGGGGACACGTCGACTGGTAGACGTGTTTGTATATGACTGGGCATTGAGTTTGGTATCAGTGACAGCTGCGCGGCAGGCTGGCATGCTGGCTCTAGTGTCGGGGAGTGCCGCTGGGGGCTCTGAGAGAGATCCAGACGAGGAGGGCGACGGGTCTGAGGATGAGGCTCCGGGGGAGGATCGTGGAGGAGAGCCATCAATGCCGCCACTGCGAGTGCTAGGGGCCGGTAAAGGGCCGCTGTCGGTGCTGAGGGTGAGTATGATGGAGAGTGCTCGTTAGACGAGTGCAGGCGCCTCGGGTTCACTCCTGGCGGGGTCGAAGAGGCCGCGAGAGGAGTCAGAGGAGCCAGTGTTTGAGGTAAGATGAGCT
The DNA here is from genome assembly GCA_033070095.1 of Escallonia herrerae. Taxonomy (NCBI): domain Eukaryota; kingdom Viridiplantae; phylum Streptophyta; class Magnoliopsida; order Escalloniales; family Escalloniaceae; genus Escallonia; species Escallonia herrerae. Next base: position 200,749 of record JAVXUP010001295.1, read on the forward strand.
GCTACCATTACAATTACATCGTCTTTCTGATTAAGTCTTGTTTTTTAAAAAAATAATAAAAGAGTTAACGTATTGACGGTTCCTTTGACAGGAGTACGATGAGCAGACGGTGGAGGGAGTTGGTGATGTTGGCGCGGCTGCCGAGGCAGAGGAGGGGGTGGCGATTGAAGTAGACGAGCTGGCGCGCGGGGGTGCGTCGGAGGCGGTTGACATATCAGGGGATGGCATGAGCGGCAGGGTGAGCCCGCTGCCGGGAGCCGATGAGAGAGTGGAGGATGTGTATGGTGGAGTAGTCGACGAGTCACTGATGTTTGATACCAGCGGCTACTGGTGGACAGGCACAGAGGCGGAGGCTGCGGGAGTTGAGCTGGAGCCCGCGGTGGCACCCCGTGCTCGTGAGCCCGAGATTTCGGCACAGTCTATTGTGGAGCGTCAGCAAGACGCGTCGTCGGGGTTAGCTGTCGAGGCGGGGGCGACATTGATGGCGATGCACTCGATGACTGTCGGTGTACAGCCGGCGGGTGGAGTGTGTGAGAGGCCTGTGGTAGTAGTCAGTGGGTGGTGCAGCGGTTGGTGAGGCGAGTAGGGGATCGTCGAGCGGGCAGGCCGACGTCGTATCATGGGAGAGCCTCCAATTGCCAGCTGAGACAGTGCGCCAGTTGGAGTCGGTGAAGGCGGCCTTCCCGCAGACGTTTGAGGGAGTGACTGTAGAGAACCCCGTACTGCAGAGGTGGGTGTATGCAGGGTTCATAGAGTGGTTACTACCCTTCGCCAGTGTTCCTACGACAGGCTGGTCGACGGCATTTATTGAACGGTTACTGACGGAGTTTGTGCCATTCACCTCTCTAGGCTTGCAGCTGGACTGGATGGCTGATTTCTTAAAGTCGAGGAGCGAGGGCAGTGCCATGGTGGAGAGGATGGCCTTGGCCCGGATGAAGGAGGTGCTACTCGAGAGACGGCGCACAGGGCTAGAGGTGGAGCGGTCGGAGATTAGCAGAGAGTTGGTCGTCATTGACAGGGAGGTGGCGGATATAGAAAGGCAGTTAACCGAGCTGCAGAGATGGCTGAGTGACCTGCAGAGGCGGCGCGCTGATGTGAAGGTTCGAGAGGCTGAGCATCTGAGGCGGCAGGCTGAGCTCGAGGCTGGATGGTCGGCGCTGCAGGATTAGCGTCACATGTTGGAGGCGTTTAGCTCTCATCCTGTAGCAGTGCTGTTATCTAGTTTTCTATAGGACTTATGACAAATTTGATGGATGAACCGCGCTTGATAGTGGCCAAAAAAAGAAAAAAACTTTATATGTACATATATTTTTTTTTGCTTGCGTCATGAAGCATGGCTGTGTGTTGTCCTATTGTCATTTATTGTGGTTGTATTGCGCTCTTGTTATTTTGTTACGATTATCAAATGTCTTATGTCTGATGTTTGTCCAATGATGTTCCCTCTTTCCCGTCGAGGGCACACAGTGCAGTGACTAGGAGTAAAAGAGGCAGGCCCAGCATAAGTATATGTGCAGCGAACAGACTGTGTATGGATAATGCTCGGATCGAAACGTTGTTTCATAAAAAAAGAACTTGTAATGAGCGACGAGGGTTACAAGTAGGGCATGCGCTTATATACAACAAAATGTGGTGCGAGTGTTCTAAACTGCGTGTGGGAGGTTACGACGAACAAGCTGCAGCTGGCTACGTGTAGTATTTCTTTAGGTAGCGACCATTGACATGGGCCGTGAGCCGCCCGTCGTCTGGGTCGAGCAGAAGATAGGAGCCGTTGCTTCTGGCCGTGTGCACTTCAAGTGGCCCTTCTCAGTTGGGTGCGAACTTAGAGGCTGACAGGTTGGCCCGCACATGTTTGGCGGCTCGGAGGACAAGGTCACCTTCCACGAAGGAGCGGGGTTTGACAGTCTTCCCGTAGGCTTTGACAAGTTGTTCGTGGTGTTTCTTCATTCGGTGCATAGCGTTGGCTCCTTTTTCATCCAGGCCTTCAAGGGCCATCATTCTGGTTTCCTCCTCCCCTATGCCACTGCCGAGGGCTAGTCGCGCCGAGGTGATCGCGACCTCGACGGGTACCACGTACTCCTCCCCGTAAATAAGGAAGAAGGGTGTGGCCTTCATGGATGTGTGTCTGGAGGTTCTGTAAGCCTAAAGGGCATGGCTCAACTTTTCAGACCAAGAGCCGCTCACATCGTGAACCATGCATGACAAAACGAGCAACAGGGTTTTGTTGGAGGCTTCAGCTTGACCATTGCCCTGCGGATAGTAAGGGGTTGATGTGGTGTGATTGATGTCGTGCGCTTCCATGAGAGTCCGAACATCCCGGTTGATGAATGGGGTACCGTTGTCAGAGATGATGCATCGTGGGATGCCGAAACGACAGATGATGTGGTCACGCAAGAAGTTGGCAATGGCGCCTCCCGTGGCTTTTCACAGAGGTATAGCCTCAACCCAGTTAGTGAAACGCTCCATTGTGACCATGATCCATATAAGGCCTTTTGACGGCGGATGTATGGGGCCAATAAGGTTAAGAGCCCAAGAGTGAAATGGCCAAGGGGCCACGATCATACCAAGATCGGACGTTGGGGTATGCATCCTGTCAGCATGTCTCTGGCAGGGCTGGCAATGTTGGACATGAGTGATGGAGTCAGATTCCATGGTCGACCAATAGTACCCTAATCTTAGCAATTCTGCGTACAGCTTATGCGATCCCTGATGCTCCCCACAAGCACCATTATGTACTTCATTAATCACCTCCACGGCCGAAGCACCTTGTAAGCAGTGTAGGGTGCACCCCGAAAACCCTTTGCAAAATAATTCACCTTCCGTCACAAAATATCTGACCGATTGGCGCTTGACAGATCGTGCCGAGCCGTGATCCGACGATAGGAGCCCATGAGTTAGGTATTGCAGGAAAGGCTGACGCCAGTCGCCCTTGACGTTAATGACAAGTGCTTCCGCACTATCCAGTGCATACATGCATTCTAAACAATCCCGTTGTACATCCGATGCGTCCTTGGCCGTGGACGGCCAAAAGAGGCCCATGCGCTAGAGACAGCGGTACAGAGGGGGGCTGTCGAGGCCACAACATTTTTGGTGGCCGAGCTGTAGATTATGCTTTGCTTCCGCAGGGGCCAAACACCTGGCCAGAGTGCCTCCGGGACATCGTTTGTATAGGACGTCTCCCAACATTAAGAAACCCGTGAGGGTGGAGGTGGACGCAAGAGATGGTGCCCTAAGTTGGTTGACGATTGGCTGCCTCCAATCACTGGCAGTAGTGTCTTTTGGGACTAGGTTCAACACCGTGCATGGTGCAGTTCTTATGATGATGGTTAACACTTGCCATTCATTGTCAAACTCAATCTTCGATGTGATCGTGGCCAAGCTATCCGCATGTCGGTTGCGGCACCTGTTGTGATGTTCATATTGGACATGGCCAAGTCTTCCTTCCAAGTGTTGTACCAGGGCACGATAAGGCGCCAGAGCTGGCTCTTTGACCGCGAACTCTCCGTCAGCCTGCTTCATTATCAAGTTTGAGTCCCCCTTTATGCATCATGACTTAGCCCCCATATTGGTAGCTAGCATGAGGCCGATGACAAGGGCCTCATATTCGGCTTCATTATTGGATACCGGGAACGCGAGATTAAAGGATAGGGATGTGGTAACACCCTGTGGATTGCGAAGGACTATACCGGCGCCCCCTTGCCAGAGGGGAGCTCTATCAGGACCTTTGCTAGTGGTTGAGCCATCAAACTCGAGTATCCACAAGTCGTCTATGTCGGAGATCAGGGTCGTCTCCTCCCTCGGTAATTGATCTGAAGTCAGTTCACATTGTTGTCGCGAAAAGAAGGCCAGGAGATCGGCGAGTGCTTGGCTCCGCAGAGCTGTAGGGTTTTTAATGGACAGGCCAAACTCGGCTAACAACAATAACCAGCGGGTAAGTCATCCAGACAAGGCAGGGCGTGTGAGCATGTATCGTAGTGGATCAGCCTTGGTGACAAGTATGATTTGGTGTGACAAGAAGTAGTGCCTGAATTTTTGCGAGGCGTAGACCAAGGCGAAGCAATTCTTCTTGAGCTCAGAATAGTTGGCTTCGGGTCCCCTGATCGATCGGCTGAGGTAATAAACTGGACGCTCTACCCCGTCTACTTCTTGGGCCAACAAGGCCCCCACGGACATGGGTGTAGAGGTTAAGTAAAGCAAGAGTGGAACACCCTGCTGGGACACGACCATGGTCTGTGGCGACATGAGGATCACCTTGATCTGTTCGAATGCTCGTTGTTGGGGCGCCTCCCAACTCCATGGTGCGCTTTTGTGTGTCAAGTGCCAAAAGGGCGTGATAAGTTCGGCCAAGGCAGGGATAAATCGTCGAAGGTAGGAAACCTTGCTGAGGAAGCTTTTCAACGGTCTGGTGCTCTTAGGCGGGGGAATTTCTTGGATAGAAGCAGCTTTAGAAGGGTCAACGTTGATCCCTTGTTAACTAACCAAAAAGCTAAGGAATTTGCTGGAGGAGACTCCAAAGGCACATTTCAATGGATTCATCCGCATGTTGTACTGTCGACAACAATCGAAGACCACTCGCAGGTCCGTGAGATGATCGCCTTCCTTTTTAGACTTGATGATGAGGTCGTCGACGTAGTCCTCCACGGTACGGTGTATCATGTCATGAAAGATGGCGGTCATGGCTCGCTGATAGGTAGCACCTGCATTCTTGAGACCGAAGGGCATGACTTTCCAACAAAAGTTACCCATTGGAGTCCGAAAGGCTATCTTGGCACAGTCATTCGAGTTCATTCAAATTTGGTTGTAGCCGGCAAAACCATCCATGAAGGACAAGGTCTCGTATCCGGTGGCAGCTTCCGTAAGCATGTCGATATTAGGCAGTGGAAACTCATCTTTGGGACACGCTTTGTTCAGGTCGTGGAAGTCAATACAAACGCGTACTTGGCCACTCTTCTTCTGGACAGGGACGATATTGGCCAACCATATGGGATGAGTAATTGGTTCAATGAATCCGGCTTGTAGAAGCCGCTCGATCTCTCGCTTGATCTTCAATTCGAGTTCTGGACGGAAGGATCTCGGATGCTATCGGACAGGGCTGAACCCGGTAGCGATGTTGAGATGGTGCGTCACCAAGGCGGGATTCAGCCCCAACATCTCGTTGTAACTCCACGCCAATACATCATGATATTCGTGGAGGAGGGTAACCAATTCCTCTCTTCGGCCTGGGGCGAGTTTTGTGCCAATGTATGTCAATCAAGGTTCCGCGCCCAAGTCTGCCAGGTTAATTTCTTCAAGATCTTCAGCCTGCGGTCGAGGGCCATCTTCATAGCAGGGTGGGGCAGCGCCGGGAGTAAGTTCGGGGTCTGGCGGGCAATGCTCGGCCGTACAGCACCATTCCTTTTTTGTAGTCGGGTCAGAATCGAGGGGGTCAGATGACGAACCACCAGGGACCCCCGCACACCGTCATAACTAGTAAATCACTTTCCCATCTTTGACGATGCATCGGAAGGTAGGTTCAGACTTGTGCTTTTTGGACTTAGGGGATGAGGGCGGAGAATCAGTCAAGACCGCGTGTGGCGGCGAAGAAGCTGATGTTTTGCTCTTGTTGTTCTTCTTGGATTCGGACTTGGACTTGGGAGGTTTGTTTCCGCATAACTCGTCCCATTCTGGCAATTTGGTGGAATGGATGTGAGTAGCGTTCTCACCATCCGGGGCGAGCTCAGTGAAGAAAGAGGCCTCGGCGAAGTAAGACTCGGCATATTTGAAGGGTGCCCTAGTTGCGGGGATCGTTAGTGCTACCTAGAGTTGTCAAACGGGCCAGGTGGCCCGCGGGCTGGCCCGACCCGGCCCGGTTCTGGCCCGGGCTGGCCCGGCCCCGTCCATGAACAGTAGCGGCCCCAGCACAGCGGGCTTGGGGCCTGGGCCTGGACCAGGCCTTCAATTGCTGCGAAAAAGCCCGGCCCTGCCCGGCCCGGAAACGGGTTTGGCCCGGCCCGAAGTCGGCCCGGGTCTGGCCCGGTCTGCGGCCCGGATCTGGCCCGGTCTGTGGCCCGGGTCTGGCCCGGTTTTGGCCCCACTTGTTTGAATTTTTTTGTTTTTCCCCCCCTTTCTTCCACCCCTTTTCCAAAATTCCACTTTTACCCCCCCAACAGCAATATAACGGCTAGTTTGGGGGGTATTTTAGTCTAACCTATATTTTTCAACTCCTTTACACTCTTACCCTCCCCAACAACTATAAACGGATAGTTTGTAGGGGTATTTTGGTCTTTTGTGAAGTTTCTAAAATCTATAAATTCACACCATTTCTCTCTAATTTTTCACACCAATCTTCTTACTCTCTCTTACCTAAACATTCTATATTTCTACAAGCTTTGCTACTATTTTCCTCTCCAATTACTACTCTTGCTAATTACTACTAGTATTTACTAATTAGTACTCTTGTTTATTAATTACTAGTCTTGCTAAATTCTTTTTAATTACTAACTCTCTAATATTTGTTACTCGTTCATTCTTTTAATTGTTATTTCTTATTACTACTCTTATACTTGTGTATTTAGTTACTCTTACAAAGTTTAGCTCGAAATATGGCTGGATTATTGAAGAAAATGAGGCGTGCATCGTCATCACGAAAAACATCATCATCATCGCAAGCACCACCACCAGCACAAGCGCCAGCGCCACGGCCATCACAAACACCAATCCAAGCACCAACACAACCATTCGTTCCTGGACGAATGAGTACAGGCTGTATGATAGATACCCAAGCCAATTGGGAGTTCAATCAAAACATTCCAGATTTTGAATACACGCCTGATGAAGACCCCCCGCATTATAGTCAAGGACGCAGCTCGGTTGGCGAAGCTACTACTCCGTGGCATAATCTCAACCCTATGCCTGGTCATGATGAAGAAGGGCCGAGCAATGCCTCCGGTAATGAGCCAGAAGTCCAAAAGGGGAAAAAAAAGCCGAGTGTTGGAATCATTTCGATGTAGTTACGGTGGACGGCATCCGAAAAGCTCGATGTAAGTACTGCGCTAAATTATTTTCGTCTGGTAGTGGTAATGGACATCTTAACAGGCATTACCCTCTGTGTGCACCTCGACAAGGCCACGTCGAACCTACCCAAACGCAGTTATCTTTTGACGGTAAGTTATTTGTTTATAATCAGCGAGAGCAAAGAGACGGTCTCGCTGAATTTGTTATTCATGATGAACAAGCCTTTTCTTTTGCCGATAATCCTAAGCACTCTAGATATATGAACACATACGTTCAACCTTTGTACAAAAAGGTTCATAGAAACACAACTAGATCCGATGCACTCCGACAGTACAATGCTGCTAAAGCACGCCTTATCGATTATTTCGATAAATTTGAAGGTAAAGTTAGTCTTACTTCTGATATTTGGCAATCTCCTTATACTTTTGTTAGTTATTCTTGTGTGACCGCTCATTGGATTGATGTAGATTGGGTTATGCACAAGAGAATCATCGCTTTCGAGCACTTCCCTTATCCGCATGATGGAATGAACATTGCTATTCTTATATTAAAAGCATGCACCACATTTAAAATTAAGGATAAGATTATGAGTGTTAGTTTTGATAATGCTTCTAATAATAAAGTTGCTGTTGCAGCTTTAAAGGAGACGCTTCAACCTGTACTTAATGGTGAATTATTTCATGTTCGCTGTGTTTGTCACATTATTAATTTAATTGTTCAAGATGGTTTAGCTGCTGCAGGAGATATTCTTCTCAAAATGAGGGGTATGACAGCGTATGTTAATAGCTCGAGTCCGAGAACACAACAATTTAAAACGTTGTGTGTTCAATATAATATGCCTCGCAGGAGAGCAGTTACAGATGTGGTCCACAGGTGGAACTCTACATACCACATGCTTTTACACATTCTGGCATACCGAGAAGTCTATACGCATTTTCTACTAACCCAGTTCCCAGCCGGCTTGCCAACTCAAGAGGAATGGCAGATGGCCACATACCTAGCTGAATTTTTGGAGGTATTCTACACGTCTACCAATTTATTGTCTGGTACGTACTATCCCACCTCTCCTCTCGCTGTAATAGAAATTCTGAAGATGGCTACAATGTTAACAAAATGGAGATATATAGGACCCTTTAAGGAAATAGTAAAAGTGATGGATCAAAAATTTAATAAATATTGGAGTAAACTGCCTGCTATTTTTACTGTGGCTACTTGTTTAGATCCTAGGTTAAAGTTGCATGGCGTGAACGCCTCGATACAAGAGATATCGAAATTAATGTGCTACACAGCAGAGGAGACAACCGCATTCACAGCAAAAGTGAGCAAGAGGTTTGAGGACTTGTTCAACGTCTATCGTAATTCTGCTGACGTGCGCGGGCGAGCTACATCATCATCCACTGTTGAGAGGTATTATGCGCCATACCTTCAGGGCTTTGAACATCTAGTAGCAAGACAACTACCAGGTGAAGGTACTTCTAATTCGGCAGGTTCGTATACTTTTTCCTCTTTTAATGAGATTGGTGTATATGCAAATACTGATCATTATTCTGATTTATCAAGGCAAGAACAGGTTAATTTTAATTTGTTAAATTTTTGGAAACAAAATCAAAACATGTATAAAACTTTATCCCAAATTGCACGGGATGTACTGCCAGTGCAAGCCTCCACGGTTGCTTCAGAGTCGGCATTTTCAGCCAGCGGGAGGGTTTTGGATGACAGGAGGAGTCGTCTTAACCCCGAGTCGCTCGAGCTATGTGTATGTTGGAAGGATTATCTTGATGCGAAATACCGCGAGCAAGATAAACCGATTGATGATAGGAAGAGCAGTGACTCGGATATTGAAGTACTTCTGGATGATTAGGTAATTTGTTTTTATTTTCCTCTTTTGATCCTTTTGGTTGACGTTGCAGATTTCTTGATCTTTGATTGCTGATATTTTGGATAGACATGCATTATTATTTTGATTGTTAGAATTTTAAGAATAAATTTTTTCACAAAATATACTTTTTTTCCATATATATAAAATAAATTTTTACAAGCAAGATATATATTTTTTCGTATATATAAAAAAATAGGTAACTTCGCCTGTTTGTTTACAAGCAGCCGGTCCCAAGCCCGGATAAAAGGAGGAGGGCCTATGAATACATTTATTATTTTTCTATATAAATTGTTATGTGTTAAGATTTTATTAATAAAGCTCACCAAGAAGAGTATGAAAATGTTTAACATATAATAAAAAATATAATGGCTAACAAATAAATATGTATATACATACATACATATATATGTATATTACTTATAATGAAATAAAAGGATAAAGATTAGGTTCGTTAAATTGTGAATATTGCCTAGAGATGAAATTTAAAATTGAATAACAAGAAGAAAAAAAAAGGGCCCGGGCCCGGCCCAAGCCCGGCCCTAGCTATTGGGCCTAGGGCCAGGGCCTGGACTGGGCCTAGGTTTGCCTTCGGCAGGCCCGGCCCGGTTGGCAGCCCCACTGGCCCGGCCCCGGCCCGGCCCCACAGCAGGCCCGATGGGCATGGGCTGGGCCGGCCCAAGCCTGGCCCTTTGACAACTCTAGTGCTACCTCGTGTCCCACAGGACCGGCCACCAGTTTTACACATTGGTGGTACGTTGAGGGAACAACCTTGTTAACATGAATCCAAGGTCGTCCAAGCAGAAGGTGGAAGGAGGACTCGCTGTCTATCACATGAAAAGTGGTGTCTCGACGGACAGTTCCGACCATGAGGTCGACAATGATGTGGCCGAGGGTAGACTGGGGGCCTTGCCAGAAGCCAGTAATCTTGACAGGGTCACGGATGATCTTCCTTGGTGGTATGCCGGCTTGCTGTAGGGTGATGAGAGGAATGATGTTGATTGAGGCGCCGCAGTCCACTAAGGCGCGACGAAAGCCTGTGCCGTTAATAGTGCATTCGAGGTATAACGGTCGGTTATGGTGTTCAATTGGTGGTGAGTCCTCGTCCAAGAAAACGAATGCGGTAGAAGGGACATGTCTGAGCTCGGCTTGGGCAGTGAAACATTCAAGACCGAGGCCTGTGGTGTCCTCGATCAGACAGTTTGAAAGGTAAGTCGTGCCGTGGTTGAGAACCCCATTTCATCAAAAAAAAAGCTTTTAATCTTCGTCATCTGTCCGACTGAGGACGCTGGCTAAAGGGTGGGAGGAATGTAAGGTGTGACCATAGAAGAGACCTCTGTAGGAACTTCGGGGACTAGAGGCTCGGCGTGGTCTATAACGGCCATAAGCACCTGATGCCCTCGATTGTTGTTGCCATGGTTCGGGTAAGGGTCCTTACGCACATCATTATTCTTCCGTAACTGTAGTTCGCCTGACGCGACCTTTCTTACAAAGAAGGTTCGTAGTGCGTTGTAGTTTTGGAGAGGATGGACAAGGGCTTGATGGAAGGGATAGTAGTTGGGCTGGGTTCTTTCTTCGTCCGTGATGGGGATCCGCACAAGTGGTAGTCTGAAGTTACGGTCATTAACAACCCATTCTCTCAAGAGTTCTTTCACCGTATTCAAGTTACATGGAAAGGCAGGGGGTCTCATGTTGTCTTCGTTTGTCAGGGCGTTGGTCCCTATCTGGGAGCGGATGCTTGGAGCCAGCGTAATTGCTGACACTGTTATGGTTGGTGTTGTTGCTGTCGCGCTGAGCACTAGGTATGTTTGTCGAGGCCAGCAATGCATTCTGTGTGCGAGTCCTCCATGGTTTGACAGGGCCGACCGTCTCGTAAGTACGTCGCGCTGCTTCCTTGAGGTGCCCCCAAATCTCAACTGCAAGTTCTCAATGTGCACCCAGTAGATGTCATTCATGTTTTTGATGCATATGGGGACCAATGTCTCGTCCTTGCTGAAATATGTACACTCGAGGCACTTAAGGTGAAAGCGTTGCACATATTTGGTTAAGTCTTCGCCGGAATTCTGGCGTATACTGGCGATGTCCACTATGGTGACGCGCTCGGCTTCGTAGTGGAATTTATCCTAGAATAGTTAGGCCATCTCATCCCAAGAATGAACTGTCCCCATGGGGATCTGATGATACCAAGTGTATGCCAAGCCCGTGAGGGATTTGTGAAACTCCCTCAACTTCAAACTATCGCCCAGGCCATACTGTTCCAATGAGCCGACAAATCTTGTCAAGTGCTCACGGGTGTTGCCTTCGCCTCCGTTGAAGAGCACGAAAGTGGGTTGCTTGTATCTGAGCGGGTAGGGTATAGTGGCCATTTCGTTGGCATACGGCGTGTGGTCTGTCTGTTGAGTTAGCGAGCCGGGTGCAGACTGCTCTGACAGCCGGCAGAGGAGTGCATCGAAGTCAGCTTTTGAGACATAATGAGGGAGTGGCGCCTCTTGGCCAACTAGCGGCTGATGGCTGGCTGGGGCTCCTCGAGCCCCCGAGCCCCCTGACGGTGCAACTGGGTAGGTTGGTGGAACAGGAGGACGATACGGGGCAGGCGTTGCCACGGGCATGTGTCCGGCAGTGTGGGTGGCTGGGTAAGACATGTCCACCACCTGGCCGGTCATTTGATGTTGCTCCGTCAGGTAGGGGTTGGGCTCTATCTCGATGGACTCATGAGTTTCAGAAGAACTTCTGGCCGGTAAATGTCGTGGCGCAGTAACGGGGATGATTTACTGCAGCACCGGTCCCGGATCCAGCTGCAGTTTGTGTGATGGCGTAGCGGGATGCAGTGTGCCAGCTATAGGCAGGGAGGATGTCGCGAGCCCCAACGTCAGGGGTCTGGAAGGTCGAGACGGTAATGGTCGCGACACTGGGGCCTAGGCGACGTCAGGGGACGGCCCAGGTCCTGTGGGCTGGGCCAGTGGAATGACTTGCTGTGAGGCCATAATCTGCATGGATCTCTGCATTTCCTTCATAGCGATCATGAGAGTGGCTTACGAGTCTTGTATGCTGGCTAAAGTAGGAGTGAATTGATGAATGGCCGCATTGACTGTAACTTGCACGTCAGACGTGGGGTGGCCTTGGGGACGCAAGGCACTAGTCCCCTCTTGCTCGACCGGGTGGTCCTCTTCTTGCACGGGATGGATAAGGCTTTGGCTGGTAGCCCTCATAACTCGCTGTTGCATAGGCATGATGCCTAAGTGCAGCAGACTGTAACACGATGTTCACCTCCCCAACGAAGTCGCCAAAATGTTGATGCAAAAAAGGGTTCGAGGCTACGTGGAGGTGCCACAAAGGATGCAGTCTGAGTCAACTTCCAGGTAGGCAACGCGGGAGACAGCAAGGATGGCGTAAGGGCTGAGAGCAAGGCTCCCCAGACAGGTCGCGAGGGCTGGCAGCGCCGCGCAGGCAGGGGGACGACGAACAGGACCGACAGTCGACGATTCGTGGTGAGGGTGCAGCATCGAAGGTTTGGGGACAGGAGTCCGAGTGTGTTTCTCTCACTAGAATTCTAGAGAGAATGCCTTTTTAGAGAGAGAAAGTAAAATTTTCAAATGAGAGAAAGATCCTTGAAAAAGCTCCAAAGTCCACTATTTATAGGCAAAAATGTGCATGTGTCATAAGTTGACATGTGTCACCCCCTGGGAACGACACGTTGCCAGGGGGGCCAAAACACTGATCCTCCGTTGGGACTGTCGGTCCCTAAGTTCGTGCTACCCTGCGCTTGTGACATCTCTCTGCCTGTCTGAGGAGACTCATCATGCCACGGTAGCATGGTCATAGTAGCCCGTTGCCCCAACCACCAGTCCAAGCCCTTACTGAATCCCATAAGGTGCGTCAAGAAATGCGCAGAGAACCTGACAGAGGTGAGGGTTCCCCCTGTAGCCAACTGCCAGGCGGACTAGGTGCGATGCCCTCCAAGGACCTGCTCCCGTCCTGGAGTGACCTGTGGGTCATTGCCCTGGTGGTGTCGACAATCAACAACAACATGAGTAACATGAGTGACCATGGTCACCGCTTGGTGCTTAGGGTCTATTGAGGTAAAGTCTTTGCGTAGGAGCTCCCTGCAAGTGTGATGTCGGTGGCTTCAAGGTTGTGCCGATGATGGTTCCAAGGTTGTGAGCCCATCCTACTGCGAAGACCATGGCCCCTGGTGATTAAGCCGGCGATGGCGCTAAGCCCGTGATGGCGCTCAGCCTATGCCACAGTTTGATTGAGCCGGCGACGGCATACAGCCCGTCCCGCAGTTGATTGAGCCGGCGATGGCACTAAGCTCGTGATGGCGCTCAGCCCATGCCACAGGGAGAGGTCCTCATGCCGGAGCACTACGAGCGGAGCCCCTGGAATGCTGCACACTACGGAGAGTGGGTCGAAGCATGTTCCACGTCCATGGCGGGGGTGCATGGTGTGGTGAATAGGTGTGATGCCCGGAGGCTTGTAACATGGTTGTGGTGCATGGGAGCGGCGACGACTGTTGCGGAGCACTATTTAGTGCCGAGGGCACGTATCATCAACAGGGCGCCAGGGCGCGACGACGACTGTCGCGGAGCAATACTTAGTGCTGGGGGCACGTATCATCAGCGGGGCGCAAGGGCATGACGATGACTGTCGCGGAGCAATACTTAGGATAGTGTGCTGCCATCATGACGATTGCGCACGGTCAGCGACCCCATCGGTGTTGAGCGTGGATGGTAGAGAACGCGATGAGTGATGTCGGGGGTTTAGGAATGACTCTTGCAAGGCAAAAGGGTGGCCGACCCCTTGGGTTGGAAGGGAGGCCAACCCCTCACAACAAGGGGGTGGCAGACCCCCTGAAGAAAGGGGTGGCCGACCCCTTAGGAAGGGAGTGGCCGACCCCCTTAGGAAAGGGGTGGCCGACCCCCTTAGGAAAGGAGTGGCCGACCCCTTCCTTTTTCCAACAGTTTGACCGTGTTGATGTCGCTGCACTGGTGATGCCTGTGGATGCTCGAAAGGAGATGCGCTTTGACCTGCTTATGGCGTTGAATAATTGACCGTTGACTAGATGATGTGACGCGGGTCCCTTAGCTGGCCCCCGGGGTCTGGCTAGGATAGGGTATGAACAACATTTAATTCGTACTTACACAAGTATCCTGATTAAAAAAAATATGGGGTGTTACAGTTATGCAGTTGAATAAGACCGGTTTCTTAAAGGAATATTTCATCGAATCCATCATAGCCAACAATCCGATGGGGTATGCTAAAATATAATGTTGTAACCTATGTGGTACCTAGACCAATGATACACTAGTCTTCTTTAAAGCTGAGAAATTCATCTCTCCTTGGGTTAACTTCTTACTGACATAATAGATGTCCCTTTTGAATGATGAGTTCTCTAAATGCTGAGCCACTATCACTTTGGTTGCAACATCGATCACAGTTAGATATAATAAGGGATTACCAGCTACTGGAAGGCTCAAAACTAGAGGGTTACTCTTGTATTATTTAATTTTATCAAACGCTTCTTGGCACAAGAGATTCCACTCTTTAGCCGAATCTTTCTTCAATAACTTGAGTACTGGCTCACAAAAAATAGTTAGTCGAGATATAAATAGAATCATGAGTTGGATCATACCTAAGAATCCACATATTCTTTCTTACTTCTTGGCAGCGCTTTTCCACTATGGCATTATTAGCTAGGTCGACCTTTATGCCCACTTGCTGACCTGAAAGGTTGAGACAGCAAAAGATGAGACTTAACTCGCAAAAGTTTATGTTTGGGGTTACAACTAGTAGCTTACCAGTTGTAACCCCAAACATAAACTTTTGCGAGTTAAGTCTCATCTTTTGCTGTCTCAACCTTTCAAAGTACTTCCTCAGAGTCATGCAATGATCTTCTCGTTTCATAGACTTAATGATCGTATCATCTACATACACATCTACTTCTTTATAAATCATATTATAGAAGAGGGTAGTAGCGGCTCGTTGATATGTTACCCTAGCATTTTTTAGACCAAAGAGCATCACGGTGTTGCAAAATGTCCCCCAGGGTGTAGTAGAAGTTGTTTTCTCCTGGTCCTCAAAAGCCATTCTTATCTGATTGTACCCCATAAAACAATCCAAAAAGGAAACCATCTAGTGCTCCATAATGTTGTCTATGATCATGTCTATGGTTGGCAACGAAAAGCATCCTTTAAGTGAAGCTCGGTTGAGGTTCTGTTGTAATATCCTGCACTTTTCGAGTGGTTTAAAATAATTATATGTGACCCAAAAAATAAGCCGGCGATAATTTTGAACAATGCTCAGAGATTAGTAGAGAATGGAAGCTTAAAATGATTTGGGATCAAAATATAATTTTGAAAAGTTTTGAGGTCATTTGGTAATTTTGAAAAAACTTTGGGGGGCCATTTTGCAATTTTTACAAAAGAGGCATGTTACGTGTCAAATTTTAGTGAATTTTATCTCAAGAAATGCCACCTCCTACTTCTAAATAGGGTGACTAATAGAATTTAATTGGAAATTAATGTTTATTTTATAGTTTTAGAAAAACTAAACAAAAGAAAAAGGAAATTCTGGAGAAAAGAAGAAAGAAGAAACATAAACAAAGAAGGAAAGAAGAAAACAGTGGAGAACATGGGGCTTGGGGGGAGCCAAAATCAGATAGAAAGAGGGGGAGATTGAAGAATTTTAAAGGGTAATCACTTTACCCAATATAGTGTGTGTGATTTAGGGTGTGTTGTGAGTGTATTGTGGGTGTGCATCGTGTGTGTGTGTGTGTGTGTGTGTTTATAGTGTGAGTGTGTGTTTATAGTGTGAGTGGGTGGGTGGGTGGGTGTTAATATGTGTTTTTAGGAGTGTAATTTAGTCAGTGTATGTGTATATGCATAGGGGTAGGGGAGCGTGGTTGTGGATGTGTGTCGTGGGTGCAGCGTGTGTTTGTTGGCTGCGTTCATGGCTACCCTGGGTATATGGATAAGTTTATGTATGATTTTTTGTGTAAAGTGTGTTTGTGTGTGTTTGAAGGCTATGGGTGTAGTAGCCACAGGTGAGTATGTGATTCACGATGTTTGTGTGTGTTTTATTATGTGTCGGGGGGTGTGATTGTATGTTTTAGATGCGTTAAAGTGTATGTTTAGGAATTTTTGTGTGTGTGTGCGCTCGCGGAGTGCAGCAGGGGGGAAGGGAGATAGAAGATAAGTGTGTGAGTCCAAGGTAAAATAGAGTGTCTTAAATCTAAAAAGTAAGTGTAATTGATACTAAAGAAAGGAAATTCTTTAGGTAGTTTATTCAAGGATTTTTTAAAATTGGTTTTGCTCAGAAATTGACAAAATGCAAAACAGTGACCCTCAATATTTTTACAAGACGTATGTTGTGAAAAATTTTGGAAATTTTTGGTGTCCGTGAAGGACGCTAAATTAGGGTGTCGATTAAAATAAATTCCCAAATTATTTAACATAACAACAAGTTATTTTGATCTAAAAATTTTAAGGGAACCTTATATTACTGATATGTGATGCCAATGAAAGTGGGTTCGCAGTCGACATGGAGGTGCCACAAGGAATGCAGTCCGAGTCAGATGCCAAGTGCACTGATGTGAGACACAGCAAAAGCAGAGACCAAGGGCTTCCAGACAGAGCCTGAGGGTGGCAGTGCTGCGAGGGCGATGGCGGAGGATGAATATACGACGACAATCACAGTCTGATGCTTAGGTCCGAAGTCAGGGTTCTGTATGTTTCTCTCTCTAGGATTCTAGAGTGAGAAAGTGAAAGTGTTTTGAAAATGTCCAACCTTCCAAATGAATTCTCAAGACCTCTATTTATAGATGTTGAGATGATGATGTCATCACGCGACACGTGGCGCTCCCTGGGAGTGACACCCCACCGAGGGGTCCATAGCTGCCGGTACTCCATGGACTGTCAAATCGCATATTCACCCGGCCTGCCCCGTACAGCATCGCTCTGTCTGTCTGGAAAAACTGGCTCCCACAGCGTCGGTGTGGCCAGAGAACCCCCTTGATCTAGTACCGGAGCACGTAGGCCAGTCACGAAGACACCCTAGCAGAGATAGTGTTCCGGAGGAGTCGCCTATTCTGTAGGCCGAGGTAGCATCCCGAAGGAACCGTCTACTTGGCAGGCCGAGGTAGCATCCCGGAGGAGCCGTCTACCTGGCGGAAGGGGAGTCGAAGAGCTCCCTGACGGAGATAGTGTCCCGGAGGAGTCGCCTATCCTCGCGGTGAGTCCTTGTGCCAAAGCACTCGGAGCGAGTCAAGGTAGCATCCCGAAGGAGCCGTCTAGCTGGCGGAAGGGGAGTTGAAGAGCTCCTTGGCAGAGATAGTGTCCCGGAGGAGTCGCCTATCCCCGCGGTGAGTCCTTGTGCCGGAGCACTCGAATCGCGTCAAGGTAGCATCCCAGAGGAGCCGTCTACCTGACTGGCCGAGGTAGCATCCCATAGGAGCCGTCTACCTGGCAGAAGGGGATTTGAAGAGCTCCCTGGCGGATATAGTGTCCCAGAGGAGTCGCCTATCCCCGCATGAGTCCTTGTGCCGGAGCACTCGGAATGCATCAAGGTAGCATCTCGGAGGAGCCGTCTACCCGACTGGCCGAGGTAGCATCCCGGAGGAGCCGTCTACCTAGCGGGAAGGGAGTTGAAGAGCTCCCTGGTGGAGATAGTGTCCGGGAGGAGTCGCCTATCCCCGCATGATGTTGCACACTCCGGAGAGTGGGTCGAAGCATGTTCCATGACCAAGGCAAGGTGCGCATGGTGTGGTGAAAGGATGGACCGATGCAAGGAGCTTGGTAGTGTGACAAAAAACCAGGGGGCACGATTGTGTCAGTGGCACGGCGCATGGGCACGGCGGAGTGAGTAAGGTACCGGGGGAACGTTTGTGTTAGTGGCGAGGTGCATGGGCGTGATGGAGTGCGTATGGTGCCAAGGGCACTGTAATGTGACAGGGAGCCAGGGGGCGCGACTGTATCAGTGGCGCGGCGCATGGGCACGGAAGAGTGAGTAAGGTGCTGGGGACACGTCTGTGTTAGTGGAGCGGCGCATGGGCGCGACGGAGTGCGTATGGTGCCAAGGGCACTATAATGTGACAGGGAGCCAGGGGGCGTGACTGTTTCAGTGGCGCGGCGGAGTGAGTATGGTGTCCGGGGCACAGTGTGACGTTCGGGCGACGGGGGTCGAGGAGTGACGTCCGGGCGACGGGGGTCGCGGAGTGACGTCCGGGAGACGGGGGTCGCAGAGTGAGTTCGGGGAGACGGGGGTCGCGGAGTGAGTTCAGGGCCTTGAAGTGTAGTAAAGATGCTAAGTATGGAAGCCAAAGGCCAACCCCTTTGGGGGAAGGCCAAGGCCAACCCCAGAGGAAGGCCGAGGCCGACCCCAAGGGGGGGCAAGGCAAACTTCCTTTGGTAGACGCCAAGGTGTGCTGACGGGCGAAGGATGAAATGCGACGGTTAGAGCATGATGAGCAGTCGCACAAGGATGAGTTCTTGGTGACGAGGTCCCGTAGAAAGAGTGAGAAGTGCACGTGACTTGAGCGTGCACGTATTGACCGGTTGGAGGCGTTGAATGTTCTATGTTGCTTGTAAGGACGTGTTATGCGAAATGGAACCCCAAATAGGCCTTTTTGTGCGACCAGAATAGGTTGGGAACAATATGTTTCTTTTTTTAAAAAAAAAATTGTGTCATTCCGAGGTTGATAACTATTTTTAGCAGAACTAGCTTATGAGCGCTTGGTCCGGACGCCGGTTAGAATTTTTTAGCCGAAAAATGACTTCAAGATGCTTAAAAGAGAGCGTTTTAGCCGAAAACTCCAGAGGTATTTGGTAATTTTACCTAAAAGGGTTACTCTTGGATAAATTCACATAAAGTAGAGATATTTTAGTGATTCTACTCACGGAAATGATGTTTGGTAATTTCAGTGTGAGAGGAGTGATTTTGGTAATTTTACCTATCCGGTAAGGGGGTTCATTTTGGAAGTATGAGTGAATCAGTATTGAATTTATAATATCGTAGTGTAGACTTATTCTATTCATTTGATTTTTCGTTTAGGTTAAGGCAAAAGACTTTCCGGTTGCGCTAATTTAGCTTCGATCCAAGTAAGGGTTTCTATCTGAACACTTGCTAAGGACTTCTGTCCTATCCTGATTTTGATAACTTATGCTTGTAAGTATCATTTGGATTGATTATAGCTATTGTTGAACACTAAGATTTGCATTGATATCAGCATGTTATTGCCAAGAAAACCCTAACATTAAACCTAAATTCGCCTATTTTTGCATGTTGAGCAAATTCAATAATTGTTTGCATTCTTTCTTTTGAATTCTTATGCCTAAATTCGATAAATGTTCATAATCATTCTTGCTATTTGTTTGTGGCTATTCTTGAATCCTGAATGATGATTGATATTAGCATGTTTAAATGTCATTGAAAACCTAATTAATTTTGGTTATTCGAATTCATGATGATGCTCATTTTTATTGCATGTCAAGCATGGAATATCTTGTTGATTCTATGCTTGTTGCCTTTTGTGTTGACCTGGGGGTCTGTTCTGTGGGGAGGCATTATAAGGATTGTCAGTTCTTGCGTGGTACGCAAGCTAGTACCTAAATGGACTAGTTATCGTACATCATGCATATGTACAACATATTTTGCATTGCCTAAACGGCATGGCATATTGTGCATTGCCTAAATGCCATTGCCTCTACCCAAGATCATTTTCTTCTGAATTTACATATAGTGTATCTCACAATGATTGTCTCAAATGGTTTGTACTTGTTTGAAACCCCTCCCCAGGTTGTCTTTGAACTCATTTTAAAATTCTTTGAAAAACCATCATTGTATTTTGGCTTTTAAAATCATCTTCAAATGATCGTTTGGTATTCGTTTATGATTTCTTAAGATCATTTTGGAAAATCAACAAACTGCCTATGATTGTTTGAAATAATTTTGAAAAATTATCATCGAATGGACTTTTGAATTGTTTTGTAATTCCTTCAGTTGTTCCTTGAGCGACCTTACTGAGCTCTCAAAAGCTCGCCCTTTTGCTTGTTTCCCTTTTATTAAGACCCTGTGTGGGTTGGTATATTTAACTTGTTCTATAGGAACTCGAGTTTGTAAAGAGCCTAAGTTTAATTATTTAAGTTAAGAAATTTTGTAATCTTGTATCTTGAAGAATTTGAGTTGATGTCTAGTTAGATGCTCTGAAGTATGTGTCATTAAACAGAATTTGACATGTTTGATGTGATGTGGTAGGTTAACTCTCCAGGAGTTCGGGACGATAAAGCTCTGGATTTCCAAAATGTTACATCGCTAATCAACATACATCTGGACCTGAGCAGTTAGTTTAGGGATATGTACTATGTTTGCTAACCACATGGGGTATTCAAAAACACTGATAAACCCTATGTGATGGAGTTTCATGACTTCCTCCTTGACCTTGAGAGACCACTCTTGTCTCAACATACAGAGCTTTTATTTGATGGGTTTGACTTTTGGCAAAGTGGGTAGTGATGCTCAATGATCGACGGGTCGATACCAGCCATGTCACTATATGATCAAGCAAATACATCTACAAATTCTTTGAGGAGTGCACTAATTTCCTCTATGTCTCTCTCTCTCTCTCTCTCTCTCTCTCTCTCTCTCTCTCTCTCATCTAGGCTAACCTCTATTTTAATTTCTTTCCCATTTACGGCGTGCTAGTTGACTTTGACTTTTTATTTTACAGACTTGATTTGATAACTTCTTGGTTTTCTATAGCTTTAATTATTTTTTTACATATCTTTTCTCTTCTTCATCCATTAGTTTTGATACATCATTGACTATGTTGATTAATTCATCATAACTTAAATCAGCAACCAAAGAATAATCAAGATTGACCACCACTATCAATTAAAGAGTCAGAGAAAACATGGTAGGTAAGAAAGTTTAGGTTGTCTAAAGAAACATAAGCATTAAGGTCTTCCAGTTCAGGAATAGTCTCAGCGTCAGGACTATCCTTGGTGATCTTTCCCACAACCAGCAGTCCGCACTCGGTCTTCCAATTTTGCATGCTGCCTTATGCTAAAGTGATCAGGCTTATTGGGTCAGTAGCCTAATCATCCATCTCATAAGCACATAGATGTGCATATCAATGAAACATGTCGTCACTCCCTCCAGCTCCATAAGTTCCATCCCATCAGGGGTACCCTCCTTGCTCGGCTCAGTCAGGCTTTGTGGTTCTTCATCTGCCACTCATTCACAGTCGTACTTTCATTTTCCCTAGCTTTGTGCTATAGACTAGCTCTCGGAATCCATAGTAATGCCATTTTTCCCTTTCTTCAACAAAGTATCCATTTATTATAGGGACCATAGTCATGGTGTGAAAGTCTATATGAGTCCCCAGCCTTTCTGGGCCTAAGTTATCTTCTTGGCAGCTTTCTTCTATTCTTTTTTGGTCGACTTGTATCCTAACCCAAATTAGTCTTTCGTATTTTCTAGTACTAGGAAACTTGGAAGCCCCTGGCAATTTCGGCCTAAACCCTTTCTTGGGAGATAATGGAGTCTTCTTATCATGGGAAGCACTGTACAGTTATTGTGAGGGGCAAAATGAGAAAAGTTCCACAAAAACTGAATTGGGCTGTCGATCTTAACCCATTAAGAAGCGGATCTAGCAAATCATGTGGAACCACAACACTATCCTTGTCATTCTTCATCTTTCTAATCTAAAGTAGTTATGAGTCTCCCATAATGGTGTAAATGGCTTTGTCAAGTATGAACTTGACCTTTTAATGCAGTGTAGAAGGGCTTGCTTCGACTAAATGTATCCACAATCTCCCCAGTAGAAGATTAGCGGCGCGGGTATGTCTAACCCTTGAAAATCTTATAAAAATTGGCGGTCCTGACCATAGTTATTAAAGGCGTAGGCGCGCGCCTTTTCAAAGCAAGGCGCAATATTAAAATATATAAAAATAAATAAATAAATATGCATTAAATAAAAACATTAAGTAAAAAAATTTTAGAACATGACAATTAACAAACTTCTAAAGATTAGAGAAAGTTTCAAATACCAACATTCTAATTTAACAAGCTTCTAACAATAAAAATAAATTCTGTTTTTAAAAATTAGATCGATCTCAATGGGAATGGGCATAATATAGGAACTAAAAATTCAAATATTTTCTCACGATTGAGCTTTGGCCTTATGAACGATATAAAGTGAAGCTAACAAATCAGTTAGGTCTCCTAATTTAGCCATGTGTACTTTGTCTTCAACAGCTTTCACAGAGTACACTATATGAGCTTGCCATAATGGCATTGCAATCGCCCAGGATCAGCATTTGATTTTTGATTTTCTTTAGCTAGAATGATTTGTACTTGGGTTGAAAGCCCTTGGCAAACATTCATTATACTTAGTTAGAAGGATTTGTACTTGGGTTGAAATCCCATGACAAGCCTTTATCGTATTATCTGATTTGATTTCTGCTCGGATTAAAATCCCTGAAGCAAGGGAAATTTTTGTGGTACATGGAAATGCGAACTTGAAAAGGATCTTTTATTGATCATTTTGGATCTGTTTTGATTGTTAATGTTTATTTTGGTATCTATTTCTGATGAACTTTGTTCAGTTTGGGTAATTATTGAATTTTGATCGTTCGAAGTGTCTTGAAAATCATCGTCGGTTGGATTTTTCGGAGTCGTATTATAATCTCTTTTGTAGTCCTTGTACGACCTTACTGAGCTCTCAAAAGCTCACTCTCCGTTTGATTCCCTTCTGCAGGTGACGATAAGCTGTAGCAGGTTTGGGAATGGGCTAGAGTCTGCGTGAGGTTCCGGTGAGTCCACCACTACTGTATAGTAAGACCCCTACGCGGGTCGGTACTGATAATTTGTTCTTAGGAAATTTGAATTGCGAAGAACCTAAGCTATAATAGTTTAAGCTAAGCAATTATGATCCAGTATTTTGATAAATCTGAGTTGATGCTGAATTAGATGATTTGGAATATGTGTTAGTGAATAGGTTTGATAGGTTTGATGTGATCCGGTAGGTTAACGACCCGGGAGTTCAGGGCGGCGGAGCTCTGAATTTCCGAGGGCGTTACACCCTTGAGGAGAAGGGCGGCCGACCCCCTGAGGAGAAGGGCGGCCGACTCCCTTAAGGAAGGGTGTGGCTAACCCCCTTGACGAGAAGGGTGGCCGACCCCCTTGTGAAAGGGGTGGCCGACCCCCTTGAAGGATCGAGCCCCTTTTCCAACGACTTGACTGTGTTGATGTCGCTGCATTGGTGATGCCTGTGGATGCTCGAAAGGAGATGCACTTTGACCGGGTTATGGCGTTGAATAATTGACCGTTGACTGGGTAATATGTCGAGCAAAGTAAGTCCCTTAGCAGGTCCTTGGGTGCGGCCAGAATAGGGTATGAACAAAAATCTTTATGTAATTTACTGATGATCATCAGACAGGGACAATTTAAGAGATAGATTTTTATGTAATTATTCTTTATGTAATTTACTGATGATCATCAGACATGGATGATTTAAGAGATAGATTTTTATGTAATTCACAGGTGATGCGGACCAAATCCGTTAATTGTGTGAATTCTTCAACCAATGGGTTCGAATGACTTTCCCAGATGAATCTCGATACCAACCTCATTTAACCTTATTGGATAAAGAATTTTGAAGATTAAATCACACATACCACATAGATTGAACTTGCAGGTTTATATCCACGGGAATGGGGGATACGACTAATTAGAGGGTACTTGACTAACCATCCGGTAACTTGGTGGGTTAATCGGCCAGTTGGTTAGTCAGTTAGTGGATTCGAATCGTGAGACATTCTGGGAAGGTCAGGGTTCTGACTAACCGCTAGGTAACCTTAGGGGTTAATTCGCCGTGTGGCGCACTGCCTTGAAAAATTCCCCTAAAGGATATTTGGAATCACCACGTTATTTAATTAAAGGAAAGAGAAAATAAGTAAAACCCTAAAAAATGACTCTAAATGTATCCAAAAGACAAGAAGCCTATCGAAACCTGGAAAGGGGTTTGGGGACTAAGTTACACAATGGAAAGGTATTAGGCTCTGTCGCGCCCTTTCAGTCTCTTCTTCATTTTTAATGTTTTTTGGCCAGAAGAACACGTAGTATGCTTAACATGATATGACTCACCCTAACCTAATTTTTATTATTTTGGCTTGAACTCGACAACAGGGGTCAAATGGCCTATGTGTTCGATTGGACTAATCAAAATTAAAACAACCGTAGTTCGAGACTGGTCAAACAGGAAGTAATCTACCTTTCTAACCTAGGCTGTGGAAAAATAAAATGAAAATAACACTTTTGTTGTTTGGAAATGAAATGTGACTACGGGAAATGGCAAACAATTTATATGATTTCTACCCAAGTAAAGCTAGTAATTGTTACCTCACGATGTTGCTTACCTTGATGACTTGGGAATGTTATCTGTGGTATCCACAATGCAAAGAAAAAATTGTTGTTTTTAGAGTGATTTGAATGGCTAAAATTGTAACGACCCAGAAATCCAGAGCTTCGTCGCCCTGAACTCTCGGAGCGTTAACCTACCACATCACGCCAAACCCTGTTCACTGATAGATATAATCTCTACTCAAATGCAAC
This sequence comes from Escallonia herrerae, assembly GCA_033070095.1. Lineage (NCBI taxonomy): Eukaryota > Viridiplantae > Streptophyta > Magnoliopsida > Escalloniales > Escalloniaceae > Escallonia > Escallonia herrerae. Next base: position 225,224 of record JAVXUP010001295.1, read on the forward strand.
TTTAAACACATTAATCTAAATTCTCCAAAACACAAGGTTACAAAAAATTGCTTAAACTTAAACTAATAAAACTTGGGTTCTTTACAGAACGACAAGCTAACAGTGTTGACCCACGAATGGGACATATCACTTAAAATAGTGGTGGGCACTCCAGAATCTCACACAGTCTATAACCCATCCTCAATCAATCTACAGTTGATCATAAGCTGCAGATGGGAATCTAATGAAAATGAGCTTTTGAGAGTTCAGTAAAGTCGTTCAAGAACAACTGAAGGAAATGCAAAATGATTCAAAAGTTCATTGAATAAAATTTTTTCAAACATTTCAAACAATCATAAGCAATTTGATGATTTTCAAAATGATCATAAGCAATCATAAACAAATATAACGATCATAAATAATCATAGATAGATATCAAAACAATCATAAACGGATACCAAAATGATCATAAACAGATACCAAAATGATTGTTTGAAGATCATTTCCAAATCTATCATTTTAAGATACAATGATGATTATCCAAAGGATTTCAAAACAAGTTCAAAGATAATTTGGGGAGGGGTTTCAAACAAGTATGAATAGTTTGAGAAATCATTTTCAAAACAACCGTTTTAAAGAGTGGTCGTGGCTTAGCAACCCATACAAATGGTAAAAAAATTCAATATCCATTTTACACATCACATGTAACACTTCAGTGCCTTGCTTCTGGTATCCTTAAATGGATCTGCCAAAGCTCAGCAAAATCAAAATCAAAACATATCATGCATGCAGACAAATCACTCGAACATTATCATAATCGAAATTATTTAAGCCACCTCACACAAAACATATTTCAAAATCAAGATATTTCTTTATATTCGAGTCAAGCATTTGTACAAGATCAGCAAGATCCAATTCGAAGACAATTTTTCAAAAGAGTACAAAACAGTTACAAGTAGTTTGGTAACAATATGGGGAAAGGTTTTAGATAATCACAAATAGTTCAATCACAATTTAGGGAATAGTTTCAACTCAATCCCCTTTAATCAGATATCAAACATTCATTTCTAAAATTTTAGATTTAAATAGCTTGATTTGCTATATTAAATAATTCAAAATTTTCTCTTAATCGATACTCAAATTTAGCATCCTTTACCAAAACAGAAAATCCCAAATTTTTTCATAGCGTACGTCTTGTAAAAATAATGGGTGTCTCTAATTAGCACTTGACCAAAATATTCTCCGAACTATTTTTCGAAATTGGCTCAATACACTGCCTAAATCTTAACTCCTTTAGTGACACTTAGAAGTATTGTTCACAGTTCAAACACATAGTATTACACATTATCACACACACAGCTTCACACAAGCACACATTCTAACACACCTAAAGACACACTCAACACAAAATTAAAACATATGCATACACGACATCACTGCACAACACATACCTTACTCATTGAACACACACACACCCCCTAGCACACGCACATTCACACAACACACAACACACACACAGAGAGCACAGTGATTTAACACACATACACACACACTAACCCACTATCTTCTATACACAGATTTTACACACTACACACACACACACTCTCTCTCTCTCACTCCCTTTGACACACTAACACATACGACAGACATAAAAATCTCCACCAATTTCTCTCATACACACTGTTGTACACATCATACCACACATACACACACAATTACACCATAATTACACAAGATCACACACTCGAGACACCCACACACACAGGGCACAACACACAGTCTTCACCCTTCACTCACACACATTGCCTACCCACAAACACACACTAAAGGTGAAAAATTACCTTCAAGAAACCCCCCACCCCAACTTTTTTTCCAATTTCTCTCCCTTTCCCTCTCTATTTTTCCCCTGTTCTTCACTTGCCCGAACTCCTCTGCTCTCTACTCATTTTTTTTTCTTTTGTTTAATTTCCTAAAACTATAAAATAACCATTAATTTATAATTATATTCTATTTGTCACCCTTTTTAAAATTTGGAGGTGGCATCACATTATGACCAATTTCTAAAAAAATTGGCACTATATGTCATTTTTCATAATTTGCAAAATAGCCCTCCAAAGTTTTCAAAATTAGAAAATGACCCCAAAAGTTTTCAAAATCACATTTTAACCCCAAAATCATTTAAGCTTTCATACTTTACTAATCTCCAAGCATTGTTCAAAATTTTTGCACATTAATTTTTCAGAACATAGATGATATTTCAAACAGTTAAAAAAATATCGAATATTACAAAGATCCTCGAGATAGGCTGGATGTCACTTTTCAAAGGAAATGGCATGCAAACTCTAAGGAGAATAAGCTTAAAGTCCCACAGAGATCGACCCTTGAAAATGAGGGCCAATACCCCTTTAATAGTGCTCAGCGTCACAGAATCTAATAATGCCAATCTGTATGGCTGGTATGTCAAAATAAGTAATAAAATTGTAGATTGATAAAAAGCAACTAACTGACCGGTTAGTCGTAAGCCGTTCAGTTCACCCCATTTATTAAAAAAAGATTTCCAGAGTTTTCGGGTATTACCTAACCCTAATTTTAGTAATTATTTCTGAAATCAAAAATGGGATATATCAGATTCGAGATAAGTCACTTCTTAAGCAACAAATAATTTGATTTGATCTTTATATCCAAGCTAAATCATGGATTATTTTTCCAAATCATCAAGACAAATTACATCACTTAGAACAATCTAAATCATGGACTGGACTTGACTTAAATGGACTAGACAAATGCATTGGACTTGACTAACAGATTGGACTAGACTGGACATGCAATGGACTAGACTGGAGAATTATGCTAGACAAGACTGGACTGGACAACTAAACTAGACCAAATTAAGTAAATAAAATTGGACTGGATTAAATAATTAAATTACATCACCAAGCCCATACTCAAGAATGCTTTTTAATTAAGAATGAAGCCCATTATTTAATTAATTAAGAATGCCTAAAAAATAAGGATTCTACAGAGTCCTCAGGGGATGGAGAACACTAGAGGGGCGAACATTACTAAAAAAGAAGGACGACATAATTTTGTTGTGAAAACACGGAAAAAGACCACGTGACTCAAAGACTTGCGCATAAGGGAGGTAAGACCTTCACAAGTTTCCTATGTATCCTCCTAAGAGGAATCAGGCCAATGTAGTTTGAAAAAGATAAGGATATTGTTTGAAGTTGGAGCCACCGGTAACAATGATTGGCTATCGAATAAGAGAAATTTTGCCTGCTACCGAAGCCACCAAATCGATTTGAATAGTCAACAGACAAAATTTGGGTCTAGATACCGAAACCCTCAAATCAATTTGAAAGGGTCATCTAGACATAAGAAAGAAGAATAAAAATCAATCCATTGTCGAAGCCCCCAAATCAATTTGAAAGGGTCAACGGATGATATATCAAAACAAACACCTTGTCTGTTACTGGAGCCACTTAATTGATTTAGATGCTCGATAGACAACTACATGTCTAGATACTGAAGCCCCCAAATCGATCTGACAAGGTCACCTAGACATGTAAAAGAATCTCACATATAGCCGGAGCTCTCAAATCGATTTGAAAGGGTCGACATACAAGATGAAAAGGATATTGACTCTTATCAGAGCCCTTAAATTGATTTGGAAGGATCGATGAGCAAAATGAAAACAACTTTGGACATTACTGGAGTACCTGAATTAATTCAAAAGAGTTGACGTACAAAGTAAAACTCTGAATGATAGGTAGAGCCAACAATGCTGTAAAGCTGTTGGACTTTGAGGGGAGAAAATCGATTCACTTGAAAAGAATACATGGTTATGATTAACAACAAGTGCAAAATCTTGTACTGGTCTTGCCCCATACAAAGATTGGTGAATAGAACACTGGACATGGAAGACATGTGGGTCATGAACTAACCCAAGGAGGAAATGTCGAACATGCACATGCAAGCATATACGATAGTAACGGACACACCGTATCGGCTAACTATCTCTTTGATATAGATTCGGGCTAGTCGTTCCGCCGTATCCCCTTCCTTTACAGGAATAAATTAAGCCGTCTTCGTTAATCAATCTACTATCACCCAAATATATATATTTCTACTAGATGTCCAGGATAATCCGGATACGAAGTCCATGGTACTATCGTCCCACTACCACTCCAGAATAGGTAATGGTTGCAGTTGTCCAGCCATCTTTCTATGATCAATTTTTACCTACTGACAGTTCATGCATTTTGATACGAACTCTGATATTTCCTTTTTAATGCCCAGCCACTAGAAACTTTGCCGTAAGTCTCGATACATCTTCGTCTCTCCTGGATGGATTGAGTACTTAGAATTATGTGCGTCTGTCAAAATTTCCCTTCTTAATTCATCCTTAGGTGGAACATACACCCGATCTTCATATTTATAAATTCCTTCCTCATCACAACTGAAATCCTCCTTGTCATTCTTTCTGAACCCCGCTTGAATCTTGAGTAACTTCTCGTCTTGACTTTAGGCTTCTTTAATTCGATCCAATAGTGTAGGAAGGAGTTCTAACCACCTTCTCTACCACATGTTAAGTTCCTTCTGGTGAAAATATATTTTAAACTTTTGTGATCTATATGAATCTCACAAGTTGCACCATATAAGTAAAGTCTCCAAATTTTTAAGGCAAATACCACTGCTGCTAGCTCTAGATCACGTGTTGGATAATTCCTCTCGTAGGTTATTAGTTGCTGTGACGCATAAGCGATCACTTTCCCCTTTTGCATAAGAACACACCCTAATCCCTCTCGGGATGCGTCACTATATATCACAAACCCATCAGACCCAGATGGTAAGGTGAGTACTGGGGCGGTCATTAACTTATCCTTTAGTTCTTTGAAACTACGCTCGCACTTCTCTGTCTAGTTAAACTTCACATTCTTTCGGGTCAGGTTGCTCAGCGGGTAGGCAATCTTAGAAAAGTCTTTAATAAACCTCCTATAATACCCAGCTAGTCCTAGAAAAGTACGAACCCCATAAATGGATGTAGGGTGCTCCCAGTTTGATATCGCTTAAACGTTCCTAGGATCTACCGATATCCCTTCCCTTGTCACGATGTGGCCCAAGAACTGTACCTTTTCAAGCCAAAACTCACACTTCTTGAATTTGGCATATAACATGTCGTCTCTTAATATTTGTAAAACTTGTCTCAGGTGTTGAATGTGTTCTTTTTTGCTCTTCGAATATATCAGAATGTCATCGATGAAAACAATAACACAACGATCGAGATATCCTCCAAACACCCGATTCATCAAATCCGTAAAGGCTGCCAGGGCATTAGTCAACCCAAAAGGCATCACCAAAAATTCATAGTGCCCATATCTGGTGATCCTAAAGGTTGTCTTAGCAATGACGCTTTCCTTCATCTTCAGTTAATGATATCATGATCGAAAGTCAATCTTAGAAAAATATTTTGCGCCCTGCAACTGATCAAAAAGATCATCTATACGTGGCAAGGGATACTTAATCCTGACCGTCACCTTATTCAGTTCTCAGTAATCAATACATAGCCTCATAGACCCACCCCATGGTGAAACACTAGGACGAATAAATCCTAGCTTCAATAGTTCTTCTAGTTCTACCTTCAACTCAGTCATCTCGGAAGGTGCCAGTCTATAAGATGCCTGGGATATGGAGCCAATTCCGGGAACTAAATCAACACTGAACTCTACTTCTCGGTCTGATAGTAGCCCTGGAAGATCTTCAAGAAAAACATCTGGAAATTCGTTGACTACGGGTATCTGCTCCAATTGTGGTTCACTAACACCAATACGGTATACGTGTGCCAGATAACCCCTGTAATACCCCAAAATTTTTCTTTTCCTTGTGCAAAATTAGTATTTTTTTAATAAATAAGTTTGTGATCTTTTGTTAAAAAATTAAAAAAAAATAAATTGGGATTGTTTCTGAAATTGTCGGTCGAATGAAAGTGGTTTCATTAGAATCAAAACTTATTGATGATAAAGTTTTTGAGTTCTGAAATATTCGGTCAAACGAAAATTGTTTGGCTTTGAATGAAAATGGGTTTTTTGCTTCGAATGAAAAGATTTTTTGCGTGTAAATGAGCTACTGAAGTTTCGATGGACTTAAAGGTTTTAAGTCGACTAAAAACTCATTTTTGGTCGAATGAAAGTGGTTTTGTTCTAATTAAAATGAAGGAAAATTATGTTTTGGAATTTCTAAAGTTTTCAGTCGACTAAAAGTGGTTCTTAGTCGATTAAAAAGGTTTTTAGTCGACTGAAAAGGTTTTCTGAAATTTTTAGTCGATGAACAGTAACTGTAAGTCGAATGAATAGTACTTTCAGTCCACTCAAAACTATTTTCGGTCGACTCAAAATTATTTTTGGTTGAGTTAAAAGTGTTTTCAGTCGACTTAAAAGTATTTTCGGTCGAATTAAAGGTGTTTTTGGTCGAACTAAAGGTGTTTTTGATCGACTTAAAAGTGCTTTCGGTAGAATTAAAGGTGTTCGGTCGAATGAAAAGTGAACCATTTTCACCTCTGTTAGATTCGGTCAACTGAAAACTATTTTCGGGGGACAAAAATTTTAAGTTTGTATTCGACCGAAAATAGTTTTCGGTCGAATAGAAACTTAAACTTTTTGTCCCATATAAATAGTGTTTTATTTCATTCCTAGCCTTTTTGGGGTCCTCTGTTTCTTTTCTCCTCCTTTGAACGAGAGAGAGAGAGAGAGAGAGAAGGCTTGGAAAGTTTGGAAACTCTAAGGAGGAGCTTAAGGATTTGTGGCTCTCAAAAGGCTTGGAAGGTTTGTTCCCTTTACCCTTGCGGTGGAAGTAGAGAAAGAGAAGGCTTGGGAAGCTCTTGAGTTCTAAAGTGATGCTTGATGATTTGCATTCTTAAAGGCTTGATTAAGGTAAGGGTTTACTTTCAAAAATTTTAATCAGCGATGGACCAATCACTCATGTAAGTCTTTAGATTCTTTTGAAATCCGAAATTCTTCAAATGGGGATAAGTGATTCTTCCTCTCCTTTTTGTTTTGAACTTTGTTAAGAATGACTTATTGTCAATTCTATGATTTGTGAAAAATCAAATTCTGTCGGATTTCTTTGACCTTAGAATATTGACATTTTGATATCGTCGTTTTTAGTGATTTATGATCGTCATTATTTTGTGAACTCCACTTATTGTTTTATGAGATCGTTATTTGATAATATGATTTTGAAACCTTTGAATATGGTTTGATTTGTCTGATATTTGATAACGGTTATTTTGAGATTTTGTTTTGGTGACTTTATGAGCCATGTCACAGTGTATGTCACTTATTTCTGACTTACACACGTGGATTGAAACATAGGCTAGCTCAGGGGAGTTGAGCTAGAGATCACGATCTTACTTTCTGAACCGGCCTCATATGTCTGGAATGACGTATGTGACCACTTTATGAACCGACATCATATGTCAGGAATGACGTATGTGATCACTTTCTGAATGGCTCTCTAGTGTTTGTCTCCGTACTCAGATATATTTTGGCATTTGATATTTGGTCTGATAGTGTCTGTCTCCGTACTCATATATATTTTGGCATTTGATATTTGGTCTGATCTCTGTTCAGTTGAAACAGGTGTGCCTTTGAAATTTTATTATCCCGATATGTTTTGACATTCGAAATCTGGTTCGATTATCAGTTCCGGTGAAAACTTTTGTGTCTGTGTTTGTATTCAGATATAGTTTGACATTGAAAATCTAGTTTGATTATCCATTCCGTTGAAACATTTTGTGCTTCCGAAATTTTGTTTCTCAGATATTTTTGTTTTGTTTGATTGGTCCCTTGAGCGACCTTACTGGGCATTTGGATCATTCCCTTATGGGTTTTCCTTTCAGGTGATTAGTAGGTGGGATTCCAGATTCAAAGGGCTAGCTGTGTGACCAAAAGTTAGATGCCTTATATCAGAGTTAGTATTGACATTCTAGTGTATTTAATTAAGACAAGTTGGTATTGCTTAGATTTTGTTTTGAAACTCCGTGTTGGAGGAAATTTTTGGATTGTATAAAAGCTTTGGGCCCTATGACAGCTATTGATATACTCTTGGGAGTTACTAGTTCATGCTCTGATTGATCGTTTGGGATATTTATGATATTTTAAGGTTTTTTGAATTCGTTTGGGAGACTTTTGATATTGTAAGGTTTACTCCGAATTCCGATTATATGATCGTTAACGCTCCGAGAATTTTAATTAATTTTCAGGGCGTTAAACCCCGGCACCCGTTACGAAGACAACGACGAGCTCGTAGAGTTATTATTAGGTAAAGGGGCTTTACCACACTATCCCCTTGTATGACAACTTCAGGTCTATTAGGCATCGACAACTTAATCAACTTACGACGACAATCTACGTTAGCATGATGAGCAGCTAACCAATCCATTCCGAGGATTACGTCGAAGTCCCCCAGATCTAAGGGTATAAGGTTAGCATGTAAGATCTGGTCAACTATTTGAATTGGGCATTCCTTATATATTTTAGTGGCTAGAAAGGAGTTGCCACTGGGTATGTTCTCTGCAAGTATGGCATCAAGTGGCTGACAGGGCATCGTTAACTTTCTCGCAAATGCTAATGAAACAAAGCAATGAGTAGCACCAAAATTAAACAATATAAGGGCTTTACGAGAGCAGACATGGAAAATACATGTCACAACATCCTCCGACTTTATAGCCTCCTTTAATTGCATCGTATTTGCATGACCTACCGTTCTCGGCCTTCCTTATATGGTCAGTGTCTTCCGCTGAGGGCACTCATTTGCATTATGTCCTTGTTGTTGGCACTCGTAACAAACCCGCTGATTCAACCTACAGTCATTCGCCCTGTGGCCCTGCTTGCAACCTTAAAACAAGCACCTGTTGCTTTTACGCAGTTGGTGCCCTCATGCCTCGTCCCACACCAACGACATTCTCGAGCCCCACTCATATGTCTTGAACCTTGTCCAGATTTTCCTTCTTCTATGCTTTTTCTAAATTTCCTTCAACTATCTCTGCCTTTGTCTTGTCCTGTATTCCGCTTCCTTCCTTATTCTCTTCTTCCTTCCCATGCCTCCCGACTTTCTGCCTCCACCAACAATGCCTTCTCTACGGACTCAGTAAATGTTCAAAGTTGAAAGCTTTTCACTATTCTCCTCAAGGGTTGTCTCAAACCCTCTTCAAAGCGTCTGGCCTTACGATCCTCCGTATTCACCTGGTAAGAAGCGAAACGTGCTAATTCGTCAAATTCTTGGATATACTCCTCTAGAGTCTTGTCCTTTTGTTTTAATCCAAGGAAATCTGTTTCCAACCTATTTTGTACAGTCAAAGGAAAATACTTTTCCTCAAACATCCGCTTAAATCGATTCCACTTGATATAAGCCCGATTTGCTTTCCACCTTTCTTCTACTTGTTTCTACACGTGCCACCAATAAATTGCCGCCCCTCGTAAAATATGTGTAACAAATGCAACCTTTTGGTATTTTCCCCAACCTGTTATTTCAAATGCTTTTTCCATTTCCTTTAACCAAGTAACTGCCTTTATTGGATCGCTTCCTCCATGGAATTCGCTGGGTCGAGCGTCCTAAAATCTCAAAACTTACATTCTCGCCTTCCCGCTACTGGATTTGTTGCATTAGCAGCAACAGGTTGTGCTATAGGTGTTGCCACAACTTCCCACAGAAGTCCCACCAGTTCCCTTCTTAAGTCATCTCTATTAAGTTTTGCACGATTATCATTGTTGTTTCCCACGATGGTGCCTTCGGTGTGAGCCAAAGATGCTTTAGTCTATGGTGCCTCTTGCGAATGATCTCTCTCTCATTCTCTTGGTATTGGAATCTCTCGATTTCGTAAATTACGTGTCATGCTGAAAATAGTATAACAAGTCTTACATTCACACACAACAAATGCAACTTCATAAAATGACGACATAAGTACAACATAAGTCTCATGCTACGATTATCATACAATGATAGATTGTATGCCTAGACATACAACATTTGACTCAAGCAAACCCATATCGCTCTTTAAATAGCTGCGCACTCCAATAATCTTCATCTAGTGGGGAAGCTACCGCTTCGTAGACAGCTCTGTATCCGGTGACAACAGAGGAAGGAAGCAACCCACCTGCTGTGGCAACCTCATTTGCTTTGGAGTTGCTCTTCGATAGACTCTGAAGCACCACCGGGAATGCTACCGCGCATTTTCAAAGTAAGATCGAGAAAAGCTAATGTGTGGTCCGTTGACCTAACGTTGATGAGCTGCGGTGCTCGGTGATGGCACGGTAATGGGTATGATGTTTATGATGGTGGGTGCATGTGGGTGGTAGTGCGGTGGCGGTGGTTATGGGTGGTATAACTGAAACCCATTTGGAATTTTGAGACTTAATTCTTCATCTCCTCTCTACCTCTCTACCTCTCTCTGTTTAGATTAGTTATTTATCTTGCATAGAGGTTTGGGATGGCGGAGTTTGAATGGTGGTGGTTCGGGGAGGCAGAGGTTCAGATTGTTGGTGATGGGTTCAGTGGCGGTGGCGAAATGGTGGTGGTTGTAGGTTCATTTGAGTTTAATTTTTGTTGGCTCGGAAACAACAGAGCTGTGATAGTGCTACGGGCGTGGTTGTTTGAACATTTTCTTCATCCCTTTGAGAAGCTTTTTGTACTTGAATTTTAGTTTGTGGAACTCCATTGCCTTTTCTAGAAGAGCATGAAATAGAACAAACATATAACAAACAGAACACAGTGTGCCTTTACAGACTGTTGATTTTTTCCTAAGATACGTCCACTACATTATGTAGCAGACAAATATTGTACTCACATAATACAAGGCACTCAATTGGGGGTTGAGGTGTACATTTGTCAAAAATATGTCCGCTACATAATGTTGCAGATGAACTTTAAAAAAATGCAAAAAAAAAGAGATCTAGACCCTCCACAGATCGCACGTGGACGGTCAGATCGCGCTGGCAACTTAACTCCATTTGCTAGCGCGAGCAATGGATCAGCTCCCTATATATATAAATACACACACACCACGAAGAGACCCAGGTGAAATAAACATAAACTGGAGCGGAAGAAGGAGAGTAGATTTAAACAACTGAAATTTTAATAATCATATAAGAGAAAAGTACAATATAAGGGAAAATCACACTTACAGAATTAGACTTGAAGTAGAAACACCTGAAGCACACTTACAAACTTTGTACCCTATGCACACTCTAACTAAAACTCTCAAAAAATTACAAGAGGTATTCAAATTTGTGGTCATGGCTTTATATTAAATTCGATATATGAGGACCAGATTCTGAGCTTGAGGTCTCATATTATATCTCTGCGTCCTGATATCCAAAGTAAGCACATCCATTATGTGGGGATCAGAAAGAGAAACATAGAAATTAGGATAGCAATTAAAATACATAGGACCTTTGCATAGACTTGTCTCTACCATACCAAGCAGAGAGTCATCAAAATTAAGATGACGATCATCACGTAAAGCGGCTCATACATGAGTATCAAGGCCTTCCTTCGTTAGAGAATTAATTCCAATTTGGACTAGGCCAATTTGAATATGACGAAATTTTCGTCTATGTTTTTCTAATGCAGATTTTGAGAATAATTAGAAAGATTGATTATCTTTAGAAATATCCATTGTCTGCTCAACAGACTTGATGGAATAAGTTTGCTTTAACTCAAATTGTTTAACATATAAAGAGGAAGGATTAACCTTCGGAATAGACCAATTGTTTAAATATTTTTCTATATTTTTAATATTCAATACATGAATATTTCTACTGAGCTAATATGGTTCTTTGACACATTGGTAGAAAGAGATCTAATTAATCTGGCCATTATAACAATATAAAATGCTCGACTGTCAATCAAATAGTTAAGGTGGTCACAAACGCTCACTGGAAAAAGACCGAGAACTATCTTAAAGGCGACTTGGGTGTGTCGAACCACACTTCAGATTGCGAAACAGATAGACAATTATATCTCAAAGCCACCAAACTAGGATCCGATGAACCTAGTAATGAGTTTATCAAAGAATTGATGTCCAAATTAGGACAAATCAAGACCCTTATGGAAAAATATCCCAGGGTTGAAACCTCTCAATCCTCTCCAAAGATTATCAATGCCATAGGAGATTTAGGGAGTGACTCTGAAGTAGATCCAGATAAATTAGAACAACAGTTTGTCATTGCTATAGGATCTTCTAATCCCAGACCTCCTTTAAGAAATTATTACCATCGTCCCACTCCTGTTGATATCCTATTAGAGGAAAAGAATTTTTCTAACCCTTCTTCTTTCAATGGATCTTCCATTTATGAATGGAATCTTGATGGAATGACTGATTATCAGATAATCACATTCCTTCAGCATATGCTTATGGCAGCAAATAGTGCTAGAAATAGAAATCCCAGAGAGAGTGAAGCTGCCATGGCCAGATATCTTATTGCTGGTTTTACTGGCCAATTTCGTGGCTGGTGGGATTATTATCTTACTTCTACTAAACATAATTATATTCTAAATTCTATTAAGACTGAGCTTAATGGTGCTCTCATTCAAGTTAATGGTCAAAACCTTTCAAATGCAATCACTACGTTAGTAACTGCTATCACCGGACATTTTATTGGCAATGCCAATACTGTTCTTGAGAGGGGAAGAGAACTTCTTATCAACTTAAGGTGTCCCACTCTCACCCATTTTGGATGGTACAAATATGTCTTCATATCTAAGCTTTACCAAAGGAGTGATGCCCAGCAAGACTTTTGGAAAGAACGATTTATTACTGGACTGCTAAACCTTTTTAGTGAGCGCATTAGGACTAGAATTAGGAATAAGCACAATGGTGCTTTACCCTTTTCCCTTTATACCTTCGGTGAATTAATCAGCGAAATATGTGCTGAAGGTCTTGTCCTATGCAATGACATCAAGCTAAAAAATCAACTTAAGAAGGAACATAGATCTGGAAGAACATAGCTTGGATAGTTCTGTTACCAATTTGGTTATGACAACCTTTCCATTCCAAATTATGGAACTAAGGAGAAAACCTCCAAGTCTAGAAAACCTTATAGGAAGTCTAGATTCTCCAAGGATAACAAAAAGGATAAATCATCCAAACCCTTCAAAAGATTCTTGAAAAAGAAATTCTCTAATGCAAAAATTATTTGCCATAAGTGTGCTAAACCTGGCCATTATGCCAACAATTGCTACACCAAGAAGAAGATCAATGAATTAGTCATTGATGAAGGCCTTAAAAAAAAATTAAGTGCCATCCTTCTTAATTCTTCTTATTCTGAAGAAGATCAACTAATGAGCTCAATAATATCGATGGAGATATTGATAGCTCCAGCAGCTCTTCTATTTCTTCCAACAATTGTTCTGATAAGGAAGTAGCTTGCCATGATTGCAATAGTAAGACAGATTACTACAAGGAAATCCTTGAAATGAATGGATTAAGTGTAAATGTGATCACTTATGAAGAATCCATTATTCTTGATCTGCTTGATAAAATTGATGATCCTGAGAAAAAGAAGTAGATTATTTTAAATATCTTCGTAGTACTCAAGTCTTTCCTATTACCAGTACTTCTAGACAATTACCCAATAAAGGTAATACTTTCAACTTCTCTACTGTTATGGATAGACTTCAAACAGTGGAACAAAAGGGCCATACTATTCAGGATCTCCAAAGCGAGATTTCTTCTCTCAAAAGCGAGATAAAGCATCTTGCTAGCAGAGTTTTCTTTCTCGAGCTTCGTAATATAGAAGAAGTCAGTGAAGGTGAGGAACTTTATTTAAGTTATGATGTTCTTAAGGTTGGTCCTAATAATGAAACCAATACCAAAGCCCCTTCTCAAACTGGGAACCAAGAAGTTCTTAACCTTGATTTGTAATGAAATTGTAACGAAACTTAGATTTGAAATGTTTGGTTCAAGTAAGATCTTTTGGTATTTGACGTTATTGTGAATACTAAACAGCTTGAAAACTATCGAAAGGGGTTTGAGCATGGTTTTGACGATCAAGAGATAAGTGATTGTGTTTACGATGAACCAAAAGGTGATTTTTGCTTATTCGATTGTTGTGCCCCATATCAAATGGGGGAAAGTTAGATTTTGGCCCTCATCAACCAGGCTTGTACATTAATGCACAGTACTATTACTTGTGGTTCACCCTTGCATCCACATAATTATTTATCCCAAGTGTAGGAAGGATTTCAGGCCCTAGTCAGAAGGGCTAGTACACTGACCTTAACATATCATTTGAGCTAATGTTCGGATGGAACTGTGGAACTGTTGAACTGTTTGTCGTGAGGTTTTGTGCTAATGATTTTATGCCCCCAGTTTTGTCCCATGTACTCTATTTCATTTTACCAGATGATTATTTACTCTATGATTTTAGATTTCTTTATGTCGCTACAATATAAGCAAGTTATTTTCTGACATGCTATAGTCCCCCTTGTTGAATCATTGGTTACTTATTGAGCGCGTGAAATCTCACTCCTTACTCATCATTTCAGGTTTGAGATTAAGATGACGGCGACAAGCGAGTGATTGGAATATAGAGTGGAGTTCCGGAGACTGCATTGGATGATAAGTATTATTGGAAATAAGTATTGTTGTAAAAATTATTATGCTGGAATTAAAACAAAAATGTATTGTAGCTGTTAACGTCTTTTTTTGTTCTACTGCAGTAGTAATGGTTTTAGCGAGTAAGGCCTGGCAGAGCCCTTACTAAGAGTCTAGTGAGTCTACTGCCGGTCACAGACTTAGCTCATGGGTTCACCCATGAGTTCGAGGTGTGTGTGTGTGTGTGTGTGTGTGTGAAAGAGAGAGTGAGAAAGGGCGGGGAGGGGAGGGGGAATGTAGATGATATATAAAAGGAGTGATGATGTGACGATGTTGCTTTGCATGGTGAGGGAGTGGTGGTTGATGGTGGGTACTAATGGTGGCGTCGTGGTCATGGGTTTGGAATGGTGGCCCTAAGGATGGAGAAAAATGGGAAAAGAGAGAAGGAGAAGGCATGGGGGGAGAGAGAGATATTGTGTTAGACTAGAGGGTCATATTGGCATTTCTAAATACCTATTCATGACATGAGCAAAGAAATACACATTTCAAACTGGTCAACAATGAGGTGGACACATCTGATACGTTTTTCATGGCTTTATCTGCTCACCATCTGTTACCTTTCCAAACTTTATGTCCTTGACCATAATTTTACCTTAACTTTAGAGACCTGGGTGTAATTACCTAAACAGCAAAAAGAACCTGTTTAGTTTGGCCCCACTTAGAAAAGGATGAAGTGATCTTTAACAGGTGCTCTTTCTAACGCTAGCTAACAAGATTGCCTCATTGACCAAATCAGACGAGGCTACCGGCCAGAATGGCAAACTTTAAAACTCAATGAATAAAGCAAAATTTGGCCCATAGTTCAGTGACCATTGGTAAAGTCCCCCCCCCCCTCTATATATATATATATATATATATATATATAGAAAGGACATTTTTTAATTCTTGTGATAATTGTGTATATGAGACTTTAGAATGAAAAGGAAGGAAAATTAGTTAGGTTTTCCAAATTCGGTGTGTGTTTAGTGTTTGTTTGGAGAGTGTTCAGTGTGTGTTCTTCGGGTATTGCAAGTGCGTAAGGATTGTGTGTGTTTAATTCTATGAATTAGATGTACAAAAATGTGTTAGTATGTTTAGGTGGTAAATATATGGAATTAGGTGTAGCAGTACGTGTGGGAGTGGAATTGGGATGAGTTTTGCACTCGACAGTGAAGGGAGAGAGGTGGAAGATGAGGAGTGTGTGAGTTCACTGTGAACTAATGTGTGTAGTGATTTGAACAGTAGATGTTTTTGTCACTAAAAACAGGAAATTAAATGAACAGCATCCAATATGAATTTTTAAAAAGAGTTAAGATTAGATTTAGCCAAAGTCCAAAAAAGATACCCAAATTATTTTTAGGAGACCTACATTGTGAAAAAAATTTGGATTTTTCTAAGGCCGGAAAGGGGATTAACGAGCGCTGTATTTTTTAGAACTTTTTCAGTAAAATTTAAACTACCAAAGTAGCGCGGTTTCAAGCGAAATTTTACGAGGACCCTAGATGCTGAGAAGTTACGTTTTCCAGAATTTTAGGTCGTTCCAAAATCATCAGCTATTTTTGGCCGAACAGGCTTTCAAGCGCTCAATCCGGATACTGGTTTGGAATTTCCGAGCAAAATTTTTTTTTATACTTTTTAACTCAAAAATGATTTTTAGGATGCTTAAAATAGTATTTTAAGATGCTTTTGATATTTTTCTGGTGCTGGAAACCCCTAGAAGCATTTTGGTGCCACCCAGAAGGGGTATTTTAGTAATTTTTCCTAGAAACTTTTCCAAAGGACATTTTAGTCTAAGGTGAAGGTAATCCGAGAAAGGATTTGTACTGTATATGATCAACAGAAAAGCTATGCAGATAGAAGGCGTAAAATGCTCAAATTTGAAGTAGAGGACTTAGTGTTTTTTAAGATGTCGCTGTGGAAAGGCATCATGTGATTTGGGAAGTAGGGAAAGTTGAGTCTGAGGTTCATCGGACCATTCAAGATTTTGGCTAGAATTGAGACGGTGGCATACAGGCTCAAGGTACCACCAGAGTTGAACCAGCTGGACAACGTGTTCCATGTTTCAATGCTCAAGAAGTATCTTCCTAATCAAACACGTGATCCAGCTGGAGCCAGTAGAGATTCAAGACAATCTTTCATATCAAGAGGTACCAGTGGAAGTGTTCGATAGAAAAGAGTAGGTATTACGTTCTAAAGTACTGGTGGTTAAAGTCATATGGAGAAATCAAACACTAGAGAAGGTCACCTGGTAACCCGAAGCACTGATGCGGCAGAGTTATTCGCATCTCTTTGCAAAATGAGGGTTGTCCCTATTTCGAGGACGGAATTTATTTAAGGGAGGGGGGAGGGTGTGATACCCCGAAAATATCGAAAATTAATCTAACAGTGAGTTTGATTAATTAATGGGGGTGATTTTATTAAGTAGCGTCATTTTGATGATAATTTGGTGTTAGGGAGTAAAATGAGAGGTTAGTGTGGCTTTGGGGTCAAAGCGTAATTTTTTAAACAAGAGGGGTCAAAGTGCAATTTTGAAAACTTGAGAGGCCAAAGTGTAATTTTTGAAAATTGTGAAAAGGTGTCATAAACTTGGGGGAAGTCAGTTGAATGTTGCCACCTCCTGGTCATGTTCAAGCTAACTAAGTGTTATCAATTATAAAATATTGTGGGATAAGATTAATGAAGAAAAATATAAAAGAAATTTGGTAGGGTGGAAAATGCAAATAAAACAAACTCTGAAAGAACTGAAGAACAAGAACAGAGAGGGAAAATAGCAGGAAGAAAAGAGAAGAAAAAAAGGGAGGAAGAATGAAGAAGAAGGAAGGGAAGGAGAAAAAGAAAAAGAACCCTAAACCCATCAGGGTAATCCCTTGATCTAAAACCCTTAATTGCAAAAATTGTGGGAATTTGGATTGAATTTCGGTTGAACATATTATATATATATATATATATATATATGTGTGTGTGTGTGTGTGTGTGTGTGTGTGTGTGTGTTTCGGTAGGTGTATATGTATTCGGGGTTGGGGAAATTTGGGATGAATTCTTGTGATAATTGTGTTTATGAGACCATTGAACGAAAAGGAAGAAAAATTAGTTAGGTTTTTCTATATTCAATGTGTGTTCAGTGTGTGTTTGGTGGGTGTTTAGTATGTGTTCTTCGGGTATTGCAAATGGGTATGGATTGTGTGTATTTAATTGTATGAATTAGATGTATAAAAATGTGTCAGTGTGCATATTTAGGAGTAAATATATGGGATTATGTGTAGCAATATGTGCGTGTGTGGAATTGGGATGAGTTTTGCAATCGACAGTGAAGGGAGAGAGGTTGAAAATGAAGAGTGTGTGAGTTCACGGTGAACTAATGTGTGTAGTGATTTGAACATTACATGTTTTTGTCGCTAAAAAATAAGAAATTAAATGAACAACTTCTAATCTGAATTTTTAAAAATAGTTAGAGTTAGATTTAGTGAAGGTGCAAAAATGAGACCCCAGTTATTTTTAGGAGACCTACATTATGAATTTTTTTGTTGAATTTTTCCAAGGTCAGGAAGGGGATTAACGAGTGCTGTGATTTTAGAAATTTTTAATAAAATTTAAAATACCAAACTAGCGCAGTTTCGCTCAAAAACTTTATGAAGACCCTAGGATGCTGAGAAGTTACATTTTCCAAAATTTCGGGTTGCTCCGAAGTCATTAGCTCTTTTTTGGCCGAACAGGCTTTAAAGCGCTTGGTCCAGACACATATTCAGAATTTTTGGACAAAATTTTTTTAAAATGATTTTTAGCTCAAAAATGATTTCAAGATGCTTAAAATAGCATTTTAAGATATTTTTGAGATTTTTCTGGTGCCGAAAACCCCCAGGAGATATTTTGGTAATTTGCCATTCGGATGGGTTTTTGTGTTAATTTCCCTAGAAACTTTTTTGAAGGACTTTTTAGTCTAGGAAGGGGTGTAAAACATCCAAAGGATTGTTTTGAAGCAGATTTGGGATAGCGAGAGCGATCCATCAGGGGCATTTTGGTAATTAACCATCCCTAGGGGTTGTTTCGGTAATTTTACCATCTCGAGTCCGAACCTCAGAGAATACATTAAATTAAGCGTTTTGAGTGATGAGAATAAGGGACTGGGGTTAATACTCCTAAACGAGGGGTATCAGTACTGTGCGGTCTTAAGTTGGGTAAAAGACTCGGCTGTCGGGTCGAAGTAACCGAGCGCTGTAAAATACTGTAAATAATTAATAAAATAGGAGTAGAATAATTGTGTATTTATGATGGTTAGTGGCTAATGAGCAAGGCCTTATTTGATTAGCTGACCCCGCTCGTGGTGGTTTGAAGCTGCTGGGCTCGTCGGCTAAAAGCCAATCAGGTTAGAATAGTACGACCCTCTGTATGCTACGAATTACTCCTCATGGCATACCTAACATTGATAGTGTGTGGTATGGTGAATGTTGTATAGTGGATATGAGATATCGGCGCTTGTTGTGCTGATGTCTCTCTTAGCTTGAAATATTGTTAAGGTTTGCGATTAGCTTATTCTCTAGCCCACTCTGTGCATATTGTTGGTGTGAGTTCAAATTATCGGGTTGAACCTCGGTCGCGTTCATGACCGGAATTTCTTGTTGAGTAGTTGATTGACTGAGGACATAAGGTGAACCTAGTTCCGTTAGTCCTACCAGCTACTGTGATTTGTGTTTTGGCAATAACGTGGTTCAGGTACGAACAGTCTTCGTGAGTTCCGTTCTTGTGCTTGATGTCTCTTTTATTTAACTGAGATTGAGATGAACAACCCAGAGTACAAGAGATTACGGGAAAAGAGGGCCAGGATATAGGGGGCACGCATGTCGAGTCGGTCGTGTCAATCGAGTCTAGTCAGTCGGTCGGCTGCTACATTGCATTTGATTTTATTATGATGTTAACGATTTTAATGACCTGTATTCTACTGATGTTTAATTTGGCAGTTCAGATTTAACATTCTTGTGCATAGTCGGTCAGTCAGTCCAGTTTATAAAATGTGGTGATAATGTTGTTCTGTTAGGCCTTGAAGCCGCTCAGTCTAGTTACAGAAAAATATATGTTGCTTGATTGTTAAATTGATGACGTGCTATCCATTGAATTCTAAATTCTTTGATATCATTGGGGTTGACTATTATCTTCTCCTAAGATTGTCACTTTGTTGTACGCGTTACTCCTTGTATTATCTTTACTGGGCAATTTGCGCTCATTCCTTACCTATGATATTTCAGGTAGTTAGGGCGAGGTAGGGGGAACACCAAGGAAAGGGAAGGAGAAGGTGACCTGATTTGTGAAAGAAAGTAAGACGGTGACATCCTATTTTGGGGATTTAGATGTTTTGTCAAAAACTTCCGTTGTGCTTATGTTGAGCTTTATGGTAAAATTTTTTGTAAGGATGGCTTTTCGAAACTTTATGTATATTCAAGGGTGTATATAGAGTTGTTCTGCTGTCCAGCAGAGTTTGTGATGCAGTTATAACTGTTAACCCAGCTCCGGTGATGTCAACAGGTAGACCTGGCAAAAAAGGAACCGGAACCGTGGGTCGATCCGTACCCGGCCAAAAACCTCAGTACGGGTCCCTATTTTGAGTACCCGCTAAAATGAGACCCATACCCGAACTGAACCGTAATTTTCGGGTCGGGTCAGATACAGTTTACCCGTACTCCCCATTTTTTTAAAATATAAAATGAAGGCCTAGGGTTTCTTTTAGTCATTCTTCTCATATTTTCTCTTGCACCGCTCTTCCTTCATAGTTCACTCTCTGAACTCTCCCTTCCTCGCACGACGGCCAGCATCCTCTCACAACTACTCTCTCTCTCTCTCTCTCTCTCTCTCTCTCTCTCTCTCTCTCTCTCTCTCATGACGACGCTCTCTCTTAGCCACCAGTCAGATCCATCGACAACCAACATCCCGCCACCGTCGTCTCCGATCAGATCTACTATCGCTTTGCCGCCACCGTCATTCCGATCAAATCTGTCATCGCTTTGCCGCCACCTGCCGTCGCTCCGTTGCCACAATCATCTCCGATCAGATGCCACATTCGTCTTCAATCAGATCCATCGTCGTTCTACCGCCACGTCATCTCCGATCAGATTCGCCACCACTGCGCTACCACCGTTCCGATCAAATCTATTTATATTATTTGTGTTTGTATTTTGCACGTATTTTAGTTTTTTATTACTTCAAAAGTAAGAATTAATTTGTAGCCTGTAGGTAATGTTTTGGTTTTTTTGTTGAGATATTGTTTTGTCCGGAGATAGGAATGATTGTGTTGGAATTGAGAATCTGAGATCATCACTGCCCTGTAGCAATGAAACTAGAAAGAGATTGTAGTCTACTACCAAAAGGAAAATTAGTGAAAATGTATTTACTATTAAGTATTTACGTTAAGCAGTTAAAAAAGGCCTAATATATAAACAAAAAGTGTGTTAAAATCTGTTTGTTTAAAAAAAATTAGACATGTACCCGCGGGTAATACCCTACCCGCAACGGTAGGGTATGGATCCTGAAAAACCCTACCCGTAAAAACCCGGATAAAAATTACCCAAACCATTTTTACCCGGACCCGACCGGGTCTTATCCATACCCGGGTATACCCATTTGCCAGGTCTATCACCAGGGTAGGGGTGTAGCTGCCCAAAAAATGAAAAGCAGATATTATATGTTGTGGCTTTTTTATACGGTCGATGTTAAAAAAATAATAATCAAAAAGAAAAAATTAATGTGATATATTGGTGCTGACTTTCCTTGATTTGGCTGGTATTAAAAAAAGGATACTTACAAAAAAGTCCCTGAGATTAAGGTAAAATTATAATCAAGGATATGAAGTTTCAAAATATAGCATACCATGACCAAAAAAAACTTTGAAAATGTATCAGCTGTGTCCATCCATCCTAGATCTGTTAAAAAAATATATCTTTTAGCTGATGTCATCCATGCATATTTTTTAAATGCCAATACTATCCTTATATTGTATATACATGATATATTACTGTACAAAAATCTAAAACCTTAATTTTTTAATTAGGGTTAAATACCTGATGTTCGAAAAGAACTTCTCTCTCCATATTTCTTTAGAAACCCTAAGAGAAAATAACATTTCTCCAGATCTGAAATCACCGTCAGCAGCCCCTTCCCTCGTCCCACGTCGCCGACAGCCTTTCCCAACCCTCCACACCAGTAGGTCCTTGCCACACCCCACCTCGCCAGCAGTCCTCTCCCACACCCACGCCACCGGTAGTCCCTTCCCACACCCACGCTGCTAGCAACCCCTCTCTCTAAAACCCTATTTCACCTCCTCACCATCTTATTTTCACTCGCCGTCCCAAACCCTAAAGCGAGAGAGTGTGAGAGGGGTGAGAGAAAAAATGGGTTAGATCATCAGAGCCCAGCAAGGGAGCAGGGTTGGTCTTCAAGTCACTTACCCACCGCTGGCAGTTCCTTCCCACACCCACGCCGCCAGCAGGCCCTCCCTCACCCTACCCCTGCAGCAGCCTCTCCCTTATAGTGGCAGCCCTTCCCACACCTCACCACGTCGGCAGGCCCTTCCCCTTATCCCACATGCGCTTCAGTGGGGGTTCTCCAAAAGGAAAAGAAAGAAGAGGAGATGAAGTAATGGCATTTGAAAGAAGATAACCTTATAACTCAAGGGCAATAAAGTCATTTTCTTAAAACCTTTAGGTTTTTTATGATTTCATTTAATCAACGGACATAAGTGTAATTTGTTCAAATTAATAGACAAGCCTATAATTTCACTCTAACTTTTTTCTTGAATACACCAAGACAGAGATCACAAAAGAAAAGAAAAGGGATAATTACAGCAATGTCCCTGATGTTAGGGTAAAATTACAGTCAATGACATTAAGTTTCAAAATGTAACTTACTGTGACAAAAAAATTCTAGGGATAATTGCGTAAATACCCCTGTGGTTTAGGGTCGTTGCAAAAAGACCCATTCGGTTACAAAAATTGCAAATGGCCTCCTGTGGTATTAATTCTGTTGCAACCGTTAGAGAAATTGTCCAAATTGACGGCGCGTGATATACTTTCTAGCTGGGGTTGATTGAGGGAAGAGCGGCGATGTAAGAGGTGGGGGAGATGACGGGGATGGTGACGTGGAGTTCGCAATGGAGTTCGCAGTGGTGGCGACGAACTTAGCTCTAGTTGATGAAGGCACTAGCGGCGGTAGCGGCGGCGGAGGAGATAGGGCTGGGTGGTGGTTGAAATGGGAGTGGTGGTGGTAGATGGGGCAGGGTGGGGGTGGCCGGGACTAGGGTTTTGGTTGGTGAGGTGGTGGCTAGGGTTAGGGCTTGATTGGAATGGAGAAGACATTGGGACTTGGGTGGGAGAGAAAAAAAGCAGGGTAATTTAGTATTTTTAATATATTAAAATTTATCAAACGCATTTTTGCACCGCCACCAACTCACCATCAACCCTATCCAATTGCCCCGCTGATTGCGCCACCATAAACCCTATCCAATTGAGCCGCTGCCACCAGCTTGATTCTACAGCCAAAACCCTAGCCTATCCAAGATCATTCGTGGCAAAAAAACCCGAAATCTGCAATTAGGGTTTTGATCAAACTCTGCTAGGCGCTCACCACTGGCCCTATCCACCCACGATGACCAGCGTTGCCGCCCGCCAACCCCGCCATCAACCCCATACTTGCGCAGGCACCACCATCTTGATCCACCACCACGAGCTGCCCCTGTGCCCCCTGCCTAATACCAACATCATTCATACAGAAGAAAAACCCTAGATCTACAATTACAATTATAGTTTATATGGAGTGACAATTTAGTCATTTTTTTCTTTGCGTTACGGAAGTTGACGGGTGTAACACTTTTTTAAGCTTAAGTATCTTTTTGCAATTTTTGTAACCGGAGGGGTCTTTTTGCAACGACCCCAAACCACGGGGGTATTTTACGCAATTATCCCAAAATTCTAATTTCGTAACACTTGTGTCCATCAAACAGGGTTTTCGTCCAAAAAGTGTAATTTTTTATTATGTCATCGTTATATATTTTCAAAATGGCAATATTGTCGTTGCACTTCATATACTGAATAATTTTTAAAATGTTCAAATTAGGATTTCAAACCCTGATTTGAAAATTAGGGTTTTGAAAATTTGATATGTTTTCTCTCCCATTGTCGACGACCAATCTCCTGCCGACGTCGCCCCCATCGCCGGTAATGTCGCCCTTTCCTTTCCATCTCTTTCTTTCCCCGCACCTCCCCCCCCCCCCCCCCCGCAGTAGCTGTAACATCCCGGAATTTCGGAGCTTTAACAACCGGACTTTTCTGGAGCGTTATCACCCCGAACTCCCGAAGTGTTTAAAAACAATCAATACTTAATATTATAAAAACCTCGATTTCGAATAACTAACTATGAAAACCTATGTCAGAGCCTCTAATCATTACAATTTCCTCAAATCAATTAAAATCTAACCAACAAGCTAGAGAAGCTTACCCGCGCAGGGGTCTTAACAATCAATACTAAAATTAAATTCACTTCCTTATGCTCGCTCAGCTCTAATCCATATTCAGGTAACCTACTGCTGGCTGTCACCTGCGGAAAGGAAGTCAAAGGGGAGTGAGCTTTGAGAGCTCAGTAAGGTCGCTCAAAAATAGAAACTACGAAACAATTACAGATGCAATTCATAGATTTTCAAAAAGAGAATCACAACTAGTTTCATCAGATATCAATACGATTTTCAGATACGATACAAACAATCACGAATGCAATAACATAAGCGATTGTAAAGCCACACAGGCAGTGTAGGGTAATCACTCAGCAAAGCCACAAAGGCGATGCTCATTAACACTTTCCACCGGCTAGTCCATCAAGGCACTAGCCCACACCAATACACCGGCTAGTCCGTCAAGATACTAGCCCACACCAACTCCCGCCAAACACACCAATGCACAATCTCATGTCAATATGCAGAATGACAACAATTCGATAATGCAACATATTAATCAATGCTCGATGGACAATAATTACTGAGCACCGATAAGAGTTTCAATAAACGTTTTAAGGCTCAATGAAAAGGTATTAAGGGCAAATAACGAATTCTCATAACAAACATAACGGAGTCCAAAGAAATTCGATAGCAATTTTAAAAAATATATACGAGGACAAATTGAAGAGTTGGGTTTCGGAAAGAAATCCCTTACCTCAGTCCAAACTAAGTGATGCTACCAACCTCGATCAGTATTTTCTGAATCAACCTAAATTTATAATTTAATTGTTAGAACAAAAATTTATGTCTAATATGGTAGAAACCCTAATATTGACTACCCACCACGTGCTTACTTCTAATCCCGAAATCACGCGACTCGAAACGTATTCCACACACGACCAACGTAGCTAACCGGAAATCTTGTACGCTACTTAACGCGTAATTATATTCCAAAATTTATAATAAATTTCAATAAAATACTTTTATAGCTGAAAACATTAATAAGAGTCAAAAATAGGAATTTTCTGAAATTTTCAATATTTTTGAATTAAAAATAATTTCTTTAAATACAATAAAAACCCAATAATAGCCATAATTACTTCCAGATGCAAAATAGGTCCCATAATTTTTATAGGAACTTTAAATTATATATAAAAATTATAGAAATTGAAATCATAATTTAAAAGACATAAAAATATTTTTAGATTTTTCATTTTGCTAAAACCAATGCGATACGGAAATCCTAGCAAAACAACTCCAAAAATCATCAAATTTAAACCGAGTCTTTATTATACTATTTAAACACTACTCTAATTTCTACCAGAATATTTTCAGGGTTTAAAGACTCCAAAAGAATTTTCCAAATCTGAAATTATAGAAAATACTATAAATTCATACGATCTCAGAAAATTATAAAATTTTACCAAGAATTCTAATATGGTCTAACGTATTATACTGTAAATTTTCACGTGCTAATGATAATTGTACGCTAGTCTATGCACGTGTCGATTCTAACGCTAACTCTAATTACTCGTTCCATACTTATCATCTTCTTCCCTACTACTCACTGTACCCAACCCAGCAACACTCAATCCATATGCACAGCTGCACAGTGAGCACCTCGTGAGGAAGTGGGTTCTCCCTCACTCTTTTGTCCCTTCATTCTCATGCATTCCACACCTCAAATATACACAACACACAACCACCACTTCCACCTTCTCTCATCCGTTCCTCATAAACCCACTTCACCCATAAATAAACACACAATGCACTCACTGCTGCACCCACTTCAAAACACAACTCATACACCACTGCTTCATGGCACCATCACTCTCCTTTTCACCCCATTTCTCCCTCAATACAAACCCCCTTACGGCAGCCTCATTATTCCCCCCCCCCCCCCCCTAACACACCATCTAATTCACTCATATCACTGTCACATATCACACAAAGACAACCACGTTACACACAGCAAATGCCATACCCACATAGCTTTACTCATGCACATATATATTTGCAAGCCCACCATTTCTGCCAACCCATGACAACCAAACATACACATGCTCATAACCACAACTCACAAACACACATGCTTATGTATGAATGCACACATGCACAAGACCCATTTCACCCTTGCTCCCTCATTACAAGCACACAAACACACCCACATCACACTACACACAGCAGCCCCTCCTCTCTCTCTCTCCATGTCTACCCATTTCTTTATCTATATTGCTTACTTTT